>NAVB01000640.1:0-11250 GCA_002179805.1 Acanthamoeba lenticulata
TTAAAAAGAGAATAAAGAACAATCCCGGGAAGGTGAACGGTGGCGGTGTGGTTGCTGGCTTAGTCCGACGCATCGTCAGAGGTTGCTTCGGCGGTGGCGTCGCTCTCGGCGGTGATGGCGGGGATGCTGCCGCTGTGCTTCGAAGAAGAGGAGGACTTGCTCTTCCTCCGCTTCTTGCGCTCGAGGCGCTCCTTCTTCCGCCGCTCCTTCTCGGCCTTGGCGGCGAGCTGCTCGTCCCGCAGCTGCAGCAGCGCCGTCGACGACTTGCTGGCGATGAGCGTAGTGAAGCGGTTGGCAGCTGCAGGAAGCTGGCCCTCGAGTCGCTGCAGCTCGGCGCGCTCGGCGACGAGGGCCTCCTCGAGGCCCTTCAGCTTGGTCTCCAGCTGCACCATTTCTTGTCGCTTCTTGACCAGCTCGTTGAGGCGGGCCTCGCGGGCGGCCGTCGAGTCGGCCGTCGTCGCCGCTGGGGCGGCTGCCGGGCCCTCGGTGGCCAGCGTCGAGAGCGAGACGGAGGCGGCCGGAGGTGTCGTCGCCGTCGTCGTGCTGCTGGAGGTGGCCGAAGATGCGGGTTTGTTGAGAAGTTCGGCCACGCTTTTGGCCTTGTAGAAGATGCGGGAGGCGGCCTCTACTTCCTCTTCATCTTCGTCATCGTCGCCGCTTGGGGAGTCCTCCTCCCATTCTTCCTCTTCTTCCTTTTGCTGCTTGCTCTTGGATTCGCGACCTGCCGCGCTTGTGCTGATGTTGGCTTTACGATCGCGAGGCGAACGTGGGTTGAGATGGTTTGCCGTTCGCGAATCCAAGCTCAGGCCCGCCAGGGCCGCGGTGGCCTTTTGATGGCGACGAGCCTCGAGAAGCCCCTTTACGTCATCCCCGCCCTTCAACGATCCACCCGATTCCATGTTGAACTGTGTTGGCTACGAACTTCTAATCTTCTAATCTAGCTCATAGCAGCACACATTTTCTTATTTCTGTCGACAGTCCGTTATTTGACGATGCCCATCATAGTTGACATATTTTCATCTCTGCTGACGTGGCCCATTCCGACGGCGCCACCGCTGCAACGCACAGGCACTCGCACACGAGCGCGTGTTCTGCGTTGGCGTTGCAGAAGATGAAGGCCAGGACGTGGACGATTTTGTTGCTTTGCCTCGCTGCCTCGCTCGTGCTGGCGCAGGCCGGGTGGTGGAGCGGCGACAATCACGATCATCACCACGATCATGACCACGATGATGATGGCGAGCATTTCCAAGGCCAGGAGATCGTGACCTGTGGAAGCATGATCAAGCTGCGCCATGTGGGCACTTCCTATCGGCTCCACTCGCACCAGGTGGCGTACGGCTCGGGCTCCGGCCAGCAGTCCGTCACTGGCACGCCCAACGGTACGTCATCTCGATTTGTTTGCTTTTTTTAATCGCTCCTTTCTTCTCCTTTTTCTTTGTACTTTTTCCTCATTCACGTTTGTGTGTCCATCTCTCTCTCTCTCTCCTTGCAGCCGATGACGCGAATTCCTTCTGGATCGTGCGGGCCGCGAACGGCAAGCGTTGCCTGCAGGGGTGCGTTCCTCCCCATCTTCAACTTTTTCTACTTTTTCTTTCCTTCTACTTCTTCTACTTCACCTTTTGCTCGCTGCCGCCACCACGAGCCTCACAACAACGAACGTGGGCTCTCGCGAGCAGGGACCCGATCAAGAACGGGGACGTGATTCGCCTCCAGCACCACGCCACGCGCCTCAACCTCCACTCGCACCACCACGCCTCGCCGCTCTCCAAGCAGCAGGAGGTGCCTCTTCCTCTCTCTCTTCCTCTTCCTGTTCTTCATGAAGACGATGACGATCATGTTGACCATGGGCCCCTTCTTCATTGCGCCTCATGATGATGGTGATGGTAATGACGATGAGCAGGTGTCGTGCTACGGGCCGGACGGCAACGGCGACGACAGCGACAACTGGATCGTCAACACCACCGACGGCAGCCCTGTCTGGCTCCGCTCCAAGGCGGTTCGTTGGCCCAATTCTACAATTTTTAAATTTTTTTTTGTTCTTTCAAAATTTGATATATTTATATAAATATAAATGGTGTACTGATGTTGGGGAATGTTGGCAGGTGACGTTCAAGCACCAGGCGACCAACGTGTACCTCCACTCGCACGACGCCAAGTACCGACACCCGATCGCCGGGCAGCAGGAGGTCACCGGCGTGCCCCAAAAGAACGCCAACTGCCAGTGGATCACCGAGGTGCGTCCCCCTCCAAACCACATCCCCTCCTCCTTCCTCTCCTTCTTCTCCTTCTTGTCTGGCCTCCCGTGTGCTGACGACAACGGAGAACAGGAGGGCATCTTCTTCCCGGAGCGGGAGTCTGTCGTTGCTGCGGGCAAGGACGGCGCCAAATAAGAAGAGGAAGAGGAAGGAGAGCGAGATCCCCCCCAAACACAAACACTTCAAGGACGAACCATCGGCCGTCTTGAAGAAGAACGAAGCTTTTTGAAATTCAAATGAATTGATTTTTGCATTTCAATCCGCCTTTTTCATTTCTTTTGTATTTTTGTTGAATTTTTAATTTTTTTAATTTTTTTAAAAAATTCAGGCCCACACGCGCACGGTGCCGTCCTGCGAGGCGGAGACGAGCATGGTCGTGTCGGGCGTCGGGTGGTAGGAGACCCCGCACACGGCCTTCTCGTGGCCCTTGAGCGTGTGCACCAGCTTCCCCTGCAGGCACGCCCATCTCATCATCGCCGTTAGCATGTTGAGCAATCGGCTCCTGTCGTCAGCCCAGATGAAGAAGAAGAAGAAGAAGAGGAGGAGACGTGCATCGACGAGATCCCAGAAGCAAATGCGGGCGTCCTCCGACCCGCTCACGACGTGGGCGTCCGTGTTGGTGAGGCTGCTCGCGATCTTGTACTGGTTGTTCGTGTGCCCCTTGTACCTGCGTTTCGGCCGCGCGTCAAAAAGAAGAGCGATTGTAGGAAGGATGATCATCGATGGAGATGATGACGACGAAGGGGAAAGTGATGATGCCGTACTCGCCGAGGAGCTCGCCGGCCTGCTTGTCAAAGAGGCGGATCGTGCTGTCGAGGCTGCTCACCAGCAGGCAGTTGGCATCGTTCGACAGCGAGACGCTCGTGCACGGTTCTGTGAAACGAAAATGGTACAATAATTGAATTTTGACAATTTAAATTTAATTTTTTTTTAAAAAATAAAATAGGTCGAGACGTACGCCCGAGATGGTCGGTCTTGAGGCGGCCCGTCCGGATGTCGTAATTGCGCACGCAGCCGTCCACCGACCTGGACACCACACCCCACATACACCGCACGAACGCGCGCGCGTGTGCGGCATGTGTGAGCGACACACCCGGCCGGGAGACGCGAGAAAGGAGGGGAGGAGGGCGCGCGTACGCGGTGATGATCTCCTCGGCCGAGACGCAGAGGCTGGACACGCTGTCGCGCGCCTCGCTCAGCGTTTGGATCGGCGTGAACGACCGCGATCGGCAGTCCCTGTGCCCAACCACCTCCTGTCAGCCACACACGCGTGCGTGCGTGCGTGCGTGCGTGCGTGCGTGCGTGCGTGCGTGCGTGCGTGCGTGCGTGCGAGCAAAGGACGGACCAAATCTTGACGGTCTTGTCGTAGCTGCCGGAGACCAGCACCGCGTTGTCGGCATTAAAGGTCAGGCAGTTCACGCGCTGCACAGCGGTCGTGGTGGGTGAGCCTTCTCCTTCTCCTTCTTCTTCTTCATTACATCATCATCACCATCTCGTCGTGTACGCACCGAGTCGTGGCCCTTGAATCGGCGGATGGGCTGGCCGGTGCCCACGTCCCACAAAAAGACTTGTCGGTCGCCGCCACACGACGCGATCTGGCTGTTGTCTTTATTCCTGTTTCATAAATAGATAAAAATATATTATAAATAAATAAATAAATAATATGTGCATTTATGTATTGACATGAAGTGGTGTGGTGGCGATGATGAGCAGTCCTCAAGGAGAAGCGTAGAGAGGAAGGGGGACGCACACGGCGATGTCGAGCACTTCGTAGCCGTGGCCAGAGTAGGTCTTGATGAGGGCGCCCTTGTGCGGGTTCCAGAGCTTGATGGTCTTGTCCTGCCCGCAGCTCAGGCAGTAGTTGCCGTTGGCTGCCCCCAATCAGACGATCGATGAGTTTCGAGTAGAGGTGGTGCGCAACAATCATGCATGAACTGAACGTACAGTTAAACTTGACGTTGGTGACCGTGCCCTGGTGGCCTCTCAGCGTGTGCTGCAGGGTGTAGGGGAGTGGCAGCTTCGCGGCCATCTCTGCTCGGGTGTGGGCACGGGCAAGCACGGCTTGGGGCAAGAAAGTGGGTGGGAAAAGGCAAAGAAAAAGCGGTTCTTAAGGAGGCTGGCCACGTCAGCTTCGTAGATCGGTACTCTGCACCTTGCAGCTTGTCTTGCAAGAGCTGAGCAGGAGCTGGGGCTTGCCTGATGGAGTGATGGCCTGCCATGTCAGCATATCCATCCTCCGGGTGGGCCAAAGCCAGCGTTGGCTGGGTGATCCCATGGGGTCCACACAAAAGGACGGCAGAGGGCCACGCAATCTGACGCGTTACCGTCCAGTTGGCAAGCTCCGGAGGCTTCGTTGGGACTTGGCTGGCTTTTCACCAGCGCGTCCAAGAAGCTGTCCTCCAACTCAACTTGGCCTGGCGTGTTCGTCAACTGCAGTTGGGTGAGGTCAAGGGAAGACGCACACCAGATCACACCACACCACACGAGTGAGTGTAGTGAGTGATTGAAAAAAGTCAACACAAGAAGTGAAGAAGAAGAAGAAGAAGAAGAAAGAAGAGAGATGGGAGACACGATTGTGAATTTGGTGCCCAACAACCCAGACGCCGTGCCCCACGCCCACACGGCTTTCGATGACGACCTGGATCTCCTCGACGACCTCCTCCACAAGGCCATTAAATTCATGGATGAGGACGGTGACAAGGTACTTTCCCACTCTTTGCCCTTCGTGCCGTGAAGCAGTGAGATTTTAGAGATCCTGGCTCACCATCTTCTTCTTCTTCTTCTTCTTCATTGATCATCATCAACATCATCAACAATAATCACAGTTGAACCAGCTTGTGAAAGAGGTCGTGGGCCGCGCCAAGGACTGGCGCAGCGACCCAGCGCACCACACCCACACCTCCTTCGACGACTTTGTCAAGTACGCCACTTCCCCTTCCGTCCTTTGTTGTTCCTCTTCTTGATCTCACACGCGCGTGTCGTGTCATGACGCACACACGCACACGCACAGGAACCTCAAGTCCAAGGACGCGCTGCGGCTGGTGCGGATCATCTCGCACTACCTGAACCTGGCCAACGTGGCCGACCAGCACCACATCGTGCGGCTCATGCGCAAGCACCAGATCGAGAACAACCCGCTCGCCTACACCTTTGAGGACGTCTTTGAGATCCTCGCCCAGGCCAACGTCCCGCCCGCCGACATCTTTGGTACACACGCGCGCGCACGTGTCGTGTCGTGTCATGCTCACCGCACACGCGCGGGGGACAGAGGCGCTACTCGAGCAGACGATCGAGCCCGTGCTGACGGCCCACCCGACGCAGGTCATGCGCCGCACGATCCTCTCCAAGAACAACAAGGTGCGCGCCTTCCTCGGCATCGTCATCTTCATCATCTTCATCTTCATCATCCTGCTCATCCTGTCCAACGTTGTGGCGCAGATCTCGGAGGCGCTGGCGCGCCGCGACTTCCAGCAGCTGACCACGGAGGAGAAGGAGGAGGTCTTTGCCGCCCTCCGCCGCGAGGTCCGCCCCCTCCTCCCTCCCTCCCTCCCTTGAGCTCTCTTGATGTCGACGACGATGTTAACGATGATGATGTTGATGACGATGTCGACGACGATGATGGTGATGATTGCGTCAGATCGGAGGGGCGTGGCTCTCGGACGAGATCCGCCGGAAGCGGCCCACGCCCGACGAGGAGGCCATGGGCGGCCTCGCCGTCATCGAGCAGAGCCTCTGTACCTCCTCTTTCCTCCTCCTCCTCCGCCCTCATCACCGCCCGTCTTCGAACTCGCCTGACGATGGCACGACACGACACACGCGCACAACACACGCGCACGACACACGCGCACGACACGACACACGCGCAGGGCACGCGGTGCCGAAGCTGCTGCGGAACCTGGACCGGGTGGTGCAAAAGTACACGGGGCGCGTGCTGCCGCCGGACTTTAGCAACCTGACCTTTGGGTCGTGGATGGGCGGCGACCGCGACGGCAACCCCAACGTCACCTCCGAGGTCACCCTCCGCTGCTGCCACTTCTCCCGCTGGATCGCCGCCGACCTCTACTACCGGTCCGCGCACGCGTGTCGTGTCGTGTCGTGTTCCGCGCGTGTGTCGTGCGCGTGTGTCGTGTCGTGCGCTGATGAGAAGAGGGGGGGGCAGGGAGGTGGACGCGTTGCTGTTTGAGTTGTCGATGATCCGATGCACGCAGGAGCTGCGGGACGAGGCCGCGCGGGCCGCCGAGCGGCGCCGACGCCACGGGGAGAAGTACCTGACGACCCTCTACAAAGAGTTCCGCGAGGGCATCCCCGAGAAGGAGGCCTACCGCATCGTCCTCGCCGAGGTCCGCGACAAGCTCCTCGTCACCAAGGTTCGTTCTCTCTACTCGCATGACGTGGCAAAAATAATATTTATTACTTAATTATTATATACAGTTATTCAAATTATTTATTTTTTAATGGCGGCTGGCGTGGCGTGACGTGGCAGAGGCGGCTGGAGGACATGATTATGGGAAAGCCGATCAGCTCGCAGAGCAGCTACTACACGCTCACCGAGGAGGTGCTCTCGCCGCTGCTGTTGTGCTATCGCTCGCTCCGCGAGACGGGCGCTGGTGAAGTCGCCGACGGGCGCCTGCTCGACCTCATCCGCCGGCTGGCCACCTTCGGGCTGGGCCTCGTCAAGCTCGACATCCGCCAAGAGTCCGACCGCCACACCGAAGTCCTCGACACCGTGTACGTTCCCATTTTCTGTCGACATCGTCGTCCGAGTTGTTGTTGACGACTGTGGTGGGCAGGACCACGTACCTGGGCCTCGGGTCCTACGAGTCGTGGGACGAGGACACGCGCGTGGAATTCCTCGTGCGGGAGCTCTCGGGCAAGCGTCCCCTCATTCCCGTCGACATGCCCGCCAATGACGTTCGTCCCTCGCGTCCTCCTCTTGTTGGCATTCTTGCGCTGACGCGCGCATATTTGGAATTCTTCCAGCGTGTGACCGAGGTGCTGGACACGTTCCGGGTGGCGGCTTCGCTCGGCCCCGAGTCCCTCGGCGCCTATGGTTCGTGTGGCACACGCGCGTGGCATGTGTGCGGTGCGCGCGTGTGCGGCGGGATCTCACCCGCGCGTGTGCGTGCGTGCGTGTGTTGCAGTAATCTCCATGTGCCGAACGGCGTCGGACATTCTCGCCGTGGAGCTCCTCCAGAAGGAGGCCGGTACGATGAAGACCTCATCATCATCTTCATCATCTCTGACGCGCGTGTGCGTGTTCCCAGGGAACAAGAACCCGCAGAGGGTGGTGCCGCTGTTTGAGACGGCTAACGATCTGCGCAACTCGGCGACGGTGATGCGCCGTCTGTTCTCCAACACGTGGTATCGGACCCACATCAACGGCCGCCAGGAGGTCATGATCGGCTACTCGGACTCGGCCAAGGACGCCGGCCGCCTCACCTCTGGTACCCGACCCCGTCCTCCCCCTCGGCGCGCGTTTCCACCACTGACCGCACACGCGCACCGCACACGCACACGCGCACCGCACACACGCGCGCGCTTGACGACAGCGTGGGAGCTGTACAAGGCGCAGGAGGCGCTGCTGAAGCTGTGCAACGAGTTCGGGGTGAAGCTGACGCTGTTCCACGGCCGCGGCGGCACCGTCGGCCGCGGCGGCGGCCCGTCCTACCTGGCCATCCAGTCGCAGCCGCCGGGCACGCTGGCCGGCCGCCTGCGCGTGACCGAGCAGGGCGAGATGATCCAGTCCCAGTTCGGCCTGCCGGGCATCGCCTACCGCACGCTCGAGGTCTACATCACGGCCACCCTCAAGACGCGCTTCCTGCCGCCCGTCCAGCCCTCGCCCCGCTGGTGCCACATCATGGACCGCCTCTCCGAGACCTCCTGCGACGCCTACCGCGCCGTACGTCCCGTCAGCATGCGCTGGACTTTTTAATTCTTAAATTTTTTATTATTGGATGCTGACGTGGGCATGACGCGACAGCTGATTCGGGGCAACCCGCGCTTCGTGGAATTCTTCCGGGCGGCGACGCCGTCGAGCGAGCTGTCGTACCTGAACATCGGCAGCCGGCCGACCAAGCGCAACGTGCAGGGCGGAATCGAGTCCCTGCGCGCCATCCCGTGGATCTTTGCCTGGACGCAGACGCGCCTGCTCCTCCCGGCCTGGTTCGGCGTGGGCGAGGCACTCGACATGGCCCTCCACGAGGGCTGGGGCGACGAGCTCAAGAAGATGTACGCCGAGTGGCCCTTTTTCCAGACCACCATCGATCTCGTCGAGATGGTCCTCTCGTACGTCCTCCCCCGCACACACACACGCGTGGCCGCACACGCGCACCGCACACGCGCTCACACGCGCGCGGCTGCGGGAGCAGGAAGGGCGACCCAGAGATCGCGGCGCGCTACAACGAAGTGCTCGTCCCGGCCGAGCTGCAGGCCATGGGCCACGACCTCGTGGCCAAGTTCAACGCCACCACCCACAGCATCCTCTCGGTTCGTCATCACCATCATCATCATCATCGTTGTCGTCTTCATCGTTGGTCTGTTGCTCACATGCGTGGCCTGGGCAGTTGACGGGCCACAAGGTGCTGCAAGAGTCCAATCCGGCGCTGCGCGAGTCGATCAACCTGCGCCGGGGCTTCGTGGACCCCATCAACCTGCTCCAGGTGGAGATCCTCCGCCGGATGCGCGAGTCCAAGGACGGAGAAATCGACGAGGTGCTCCTCGACGGCTTCATCATCTCCATCAACGGCATCGCCGCTGGCATGCGCAACACCGGCTAAAAAACAACCAACCAACAACAAGACCATTTGTCCCCAGGGGTCAACAACAAAAAGGGCCAAAAGATTTCTTTCGGTTAAAGATTTATTTTCTTAAGAGTTTTGCATCCAACACAAGGAGCCAACTCGAGGCCAGGCTCAGTAGTAGTCCCGCTCAAAGGAGCCACAATACCACTCCATCTTGTCTTCGCGGTTGAAGTAGCGGAATGGCTTGTCCGCAATTGGTGCGTAGTCGGCATCTGTTGGGGCAGAAGATAGAAGCGAATCGATGCTGTTCCATTCCTCAAAGGTTTCGAAATGACTGGGTGTCAGTGCGTGTCTGTACATCTGCACCAACATATATATCAATCAGAACCAATAAACATTGGGAAGCAAGGGCACGTCCAGTGTACCTCAGCAATGCATGCTTCCACAACTTCTTGCGCATTGGATTCGACGCTGTGTTCAATGTAGGCTGTTGCCTCCAGCTTCCCTTGGGCCTTTTCAACTGTTGATAAACCAAAACACCATAAAAATCAATATGTTGTTCCCCAGTAGAATAAAATACAAAAAGAGAGAAGAGGGGACTGGTACTGGTGGAAAAGTTGACGCAGTTTGCTGCATCATGGTCTCGTGCATCAGCATGAAGGCCACACAGCAAACGTGTGTGATGTGCTGGTGCCCACTTATCCAGTTCCTTCTTCCACTGCAACCAACCAGGTTAAAAAGAAAATAAAAGTAAAAAAAAATAAAAAAGTCGAGAGAAGGCGCACTTTGGTTGTCAGGTTGGTCAGCGTTTGTTCATCGTTGAGTGCAAAGCACAGCAAAAAGATGTCTGTCCCTTTGAGGGTGTGAGAAAGAATCTTTGGAAAATGAAGGAAAGATGATAAAGAGAAAGAGAGAGTACAAGGATAGGTGAGACGCCGCATGCGCGTGTAGTCCTCACCAGCAGACCCACTGTCAGCATCTACCTCTTCAAGGCGCTCCTTCTCCTGCCCTGGGACAAATTGGAAGTACTTGGGATGGTGTTGCGTGTCCCACATCTCTGTGTCCCACAAGGACACAAAGACAAGCTCAGGCGTCTGAGGTTCCGCATGCCTGATCCTGCGCTGCCCGGGTGGGACTCTCGCCTGGCCCGTTGTGTAGAGCGCAGGGATGGTGAAGTTGGCGAAGCTCGAGGGGATCTTGTCCCCCTGTTGCTTCTGGCCCACGAGGCCGTTGAGCAGCGTAGTCTTGCCCACTGCGGCGGCGCCGAGTTGGCACGTCGTCAGTCTGTTTGTTGATTGGCCAAAATTAAATGGAGAAACACACACCTCCGGTGTCGCCAACGAGCACGACCTTGAGCGAGACCACGTCCTTGCCGGCCAGCTTGTGCAGGCACTGCGAATAGCAACGCTCGGCGTCGACGTAGGCCTGTTGCTCGTCCTGGGGGCACACGAGCAAGGGCAGCGTGGCTTGGGGGCCGAGGAAGGGCCGCGCGGCGGCTTGCCACGCGAGCTTCCACACCACCAACGACAACCTGTTGGTGCCGGAGGACGGGGACGAGAAGGAAACAAACGGAGAAGAAGCTTTTGAGGTTCCTTTCCACCGTAATTATAAAGAGGGGGCAGGGCGACAAACCCGTGCCAAGAGCGGCTGACCAGCGCGGCGCGGGCGAGGTGCGGCCAGTCGAGCAAGCGGAGGATGGACACCATCAATTCATTGGGCAGAAGGGTCGCGGGTTCGTCCTCCTGCGTGGTGGTGGCCATCCTTGGGGCGGAGCGGTTGAGTGTTGTTGAACTCCGCCCTCTTCCAAGATAAATCGCAATTTGATTTTTATCCAATTGGAATATTCGCAAAATAAAACAAGAATTGGACCACTTGAGATGTTCTGTACACACATGCATGATTGGGTTCAGGCATCGCCCAGGCCGTTCGTCGCGGTGCTGTTGTGTCGTTGATGGCGTCGGCCTCCTTGCTGTTGCTGTTGTTGTTGCTCCGACGCCCCTCCGCCGCCAGAGGCCTGCTTGCTCATGATGATGTGGTCGGCCGCGCCGCCCAGGCGCAGGATGCTGCTCCACGCCGAGGCGGTCCCCATGCTTTGCGCCTGCGAGGTGGTCGTTGTCATTGTCATTGTCGTCGTTGCGGACGTGAGCAAGCTTGCCATCATCGACCCGGGAGGGGCGCACGTACGCGTCGGTGGCTGGGCCGCTGCGGCGTGGCCGGCACCATGTCCGGCTGAAGCTCCTGTGAGCGCCGTCGCA
>NAVB01000641.1:0-51652 GCA_002179805.1 Acanthamoeba lenticulata
CCCCCAAGACAAAGTGGGGCCACACCCGCCGCCACATGTTCCGATCGATCCCCCATACTCATCGCATGACGTTCTTCATTCAGGCTACGTCTGCGCCAACATCGGCTACAACATCGTCATCTTGCTCATGCTCAAGTACGGCTCTGCCGCGCTCCTCTACGTCGTACGTCGCCTCTCCCCCTCTTTTCTTTTTGGATGAATCCACCACAGCGGCTAAGCGCGGGAGCGGTGATTCAGGCGTCGGCTGTGGTGCTGCCGCTGGCCAACATCGCGTTCACCCTCCACTTCATCATGGGCGACCGTGCTACGGAGCTTTCGCCGTACGACATCGCCGGTCTGGTGATCATCCTGGTCGGCTTGGTCATCTACCGTTCCACGAGCGAGCAGGGCGCGCCTGCCGCTTCCGCTGAGGGCGCTGCCTCCACCGACGAAGGCAAGCGCGAGGTGACGCACGTCCCTGTGGGCGGCTTCATGTCGGGTCAGCCGGAGGCCTTCCCGACGGCCGTTGTCGTCAAGACCGAGCACATGCCTCGGTCGGTGACACAGATCAGGTACCTGAGCAGAGAGAAGCGCTTGCTTTATCCTCGCACGGACAGGTCTGACCTTTGTGGTTGTTTTGCAGGGGCACCTACATGTCTCGACTCGGCATGGCTCAAGGCGGCGCCCGACGAGCGGCTACGCTTTACGTTAATCCAAGCACCAACCGCCTCCTCAGCGTGAACGAGGATGATGATGTCGCTGTGGCTCGGCCCTGAAAGCAACAGAGCTTCTTCAAATTTCTGCGAGAAGCCTGCTTGTTCGGGGTTGATTGGGGCTGGAATGTATGGAATACTTACTTGGTCGCGGTAGATATGAAATTTCGAGCTACTCCAATCACCGGCAACCAGCAGAACGAATTCAAAGCGGCCGCGCAACCTTGGCCGGTTTCTTGGTGTGCGGCTGCTGTTGTGTTGCGGGAACATCATCGTTTAAAGAAAGGAACGTGTGACAGGAAAGCAAGAAGAGGGAAGTGGGCGCGACGACGAACAACACCTTGGAGCAGCACTGCATGATTTGGTGACTAGAGGGGACCAGCTGTCAATCGTGCGTAGTTGAGGAAGGCTGCTCATTGGGAAAGGAAGGATTCCAAGGACGAAGGGAAGAGAGACCAATTCATTGAACCCTCGTTTGGCTGATGAATTAGGAGAACGGCGAGGGGGGCTAAACGAGGATTCAATCAGAGGAATGGTCATGATGGAAAGGCCAGAAGCAATCAATAATGACCAACCGCAGCAGGCGTCACCGCCCATTTCCAAACTCGCGACCGCCCTCAAGAGGAGATCAAGTCGAAGCAGCATTTCGTGGGGTAATGGCACCCCGGACAAGTCCATCACTGCACCACCCGCTACTTCACTATCTTCCTCTTCTTCACTTTCTTCATCTCCTCCCTCGGATACAACTCCTCGCTCAATGCGCCGCCCAACAGGGCCTCCAAACCTATCCAACGTGACACGATCTTCCCCTCTCATCAATGACGGGTCGTCTTCCACAACTCCCTCTTCCTCGAAGGTTACAACCGCACCGACTGGTGTTGGTGCGGGAGGGTCTCTTCGTACGCCAGCCGCAAAGTCAACACGGCAGTCGCTTCGATTATCTCTTTCCAGTGGTACAGCTCCTCGCTCCATTTCAATCCTTGGGATCCTCCCCCGCTTGGTGAATGGGAGCTCCCATTCCGCCACGTTGGGCCCCACCAATTTCGGCATAGTGGTTTCTGTTTCCCCATCTGTTCATCAAAGCGATTATTCTTACACTCTCTGCCTTTCCTCAGTCGGCAACACCTCTACGCCTGTTGTGCCAAAGAATGGAGTCGCGTCCGCTAGGCCCAGCAGCGGGAGCTCCCTCTCCACAGGCACGCTCCTACTTCTCCCTCTTGCTTATCAATATACCGTGTTTTATGTTCCTCCTTGTTTGTTGCGCTTACCCGGAGCTTCTTCTTCTTCTTCTTCTTTAGGAGGGGTGCCGGGAAGCCGAATAGCGCCATTTGCGATGCCGTCGTGCCCGCTGCAGCCTGACCTCTTGTTCCTTAACAAGTTTCGCGAGAAGGAGCACGAGTACAGTCGAGAACGCAACGCCTCGCCTTTCCGATGGATTGACAGGTCCCACTCCTCTTCCCTCTCCTCCCCACTGAAGTCTCGTGCCTTCCTCGCCTGCTGGGACTTATCCTCTTGTGCACTCCCTCCCAGGTCGGGCCAACGTAAGAAGGAACTGTTTGTAGATTGCGATGACTCCTCAGACGAAGATTTTGAGGTGCGCTTCAACTCTCCTCTCCACCCAAGCTCGCGTCAACCAACGTGAACGCTTACCATTACAAATGTGTGTCGGGCGGCGGATGTGACCCACCAGGACTACTACTATGGAGAAGGTGGCGGCGGGACTCACCCGACACACACACGGAGTACAGCACCAAGGGAGCTCATACACTACAAGCCACCAGTCCTCCAGCCTACCAAGCTGGCCGAGAAATTGGCGCGCGAGTACAAGAAGTGGCACGGGGTATGATATCACCTTGCTCTAGCAAACTCTCTGATTCAAACCAGTCGCTTGTTTTTATTATGCTCATCATCAACACATAATTACTTGCTGTTCTTTATTAATAATCAATGACTGCGGGCTGACGATGCTGACCTGAAAAAAAATCCAAACAGGATATGACAGTCAAAATCGAGGAAAAGAAGGCCGAGGCCAAGCGGAAAGGCAACAAGAACGACTTTAGCTTAACCCCACGACAAGACAAAAAGGTAACCCCTTTCTTTTGGCCACGCTCTCTCGTTACTTCAGAGTGAGAGAGAGAGAGAGAGAGGCCTCTCCTTTCCCCCCTTTCTCGCCGTCTCGAGGGTGAACATGACTCATAATATTAACTCATCTTCACGTCGTCGGGTGGTGTTTCAAAATGCGCGCAGAAGAAGGATTCGTTCAACCGAAAATCATCGAACCCGGACAAGATCTCCGCCACCGAGTATTCCCCACGGCAGGCGCGCTCCCGGTTCGACTCTCCATCTCCAATAATCGCTATGTGGCTCTCTGTTCGTTTCGTTGGCTCACCACAAATGCCACGCGTGTGTTGTATTGGGCTTTGGGGACAACAAGCAGACCGGAAACGTCAAGTCCGAGGAAATCGGCGCGGGACAAGAGTAAGGAGTCCAAATCGGGCGACGGCTGGGTCAAGCCTCCCCTGGGCAAATCACTGTCCAGTCTGCCGTCGCTGACCTCGCACATCCGGTCATCCACTCATGACTCACACAAGGGTATTCCTTCTCCTCTTCCCATTCGGCGTGTGTCACCGCGTGTGAGTGCTGAGCGTGGAGGGGAGCAGGTGCGCCAGTGCGGCAACCAGAGTCGAGCGAGGACGGAGACGGCGGCAGCAGCGGACGATTGATGGCCAAGGGCAGATTGTCAACCAACATCGAGAACCTGGGCAGTATCCAGAAGAAGTTGACGAACAGCTCGGGGATCGTGGGAACCGAAGCCAGCACCGAGCGCAGCTCCCGTGGGAACAGTAGCCTGAGCGCGCGGCACACGATGGCGCCGCTCTCCTCAGCTAAGATGAACGACCTAATGGCCGGCGCGGGCGCCGGCTTCCACGGCTCGGCTGGCGGCGGCGAGGCCGACGACTCGGCCACGGCCTCTACGTTATCGTCATCGGCTGGGGAGCGACGGTCGCTGCCGGCGGACTCGACGACTGGAGATGGCGGCGGCAGCGGCGCCGAGTTTGCGGAAAAGGGCGGCAGCAGCAGCGGCAGCTCCGAAACGGCAACGGTGAAGGAGAAGGAAAAGGCCGAGGGTTCCTTTCTGGCCTCGCTCAAGTCGATGGCCAACCGGACCAAGACCTCGGCAAAGCGCAAGAGCGCCACGACGAGCGACTTGCCGGCGATGATGAACATGATCGACGTTCACGCGGCCAACGCCGCCAGGGCCGGCCTCGCCGGCAGCACCACCACGACCGCAAGCAACAACAACGCATCAGCGGAGAACGGGCTGGGAAGCGGCAGCGAGAACGAGAGCGGGAGCGTGAGCGGGCGGGCGTCTTCGCGAGGAGGGACCGAAAAGAGGGAGCGGAGCGACAGCGCCAAGGACAAGCTCCGGACCGCCCGAAGCGGCAGCGACGGCGTCTGCGCCAGCTCTGGAGGCGGAGGCGCCTCGGGGGGCACCGGAGGAGGGATGCCGCCGACAACGCCGAGCGGGAAGAACAAGGAGAAGGAGAAGGCCGACTCTCATGTAAACACTACGACTGTGGCGACCACTGTACATCACACCAAGGCGGAGAAGGACAAGGACAAGGACGGCAAGAAGTCCAGCAAGAAGACGAAGCGGTCGAGCGATATCAAGAACTCTTGATGACTCCCCTCCGACCTCGCGAGACCACGGTCATGGCCACCTTACACCACCGCACCATCATCCCATCGTATCATCATCATCACCACCATCACAACCACCAAACACCAACAAAAATGGACGACTCAGTCTGGCCGAGTCTCGCTCGCTGGCTTCTCCGTCCGCGCCTCTGAGCCCTCGACCTTCTCTTGACGCGTACGGCCACGCCGGCCCCGCCTGTTGTACCTCCACTCTATCCCATTCTCATCACGAGAGAAGAGGCCCTTCGGGTGAGGAGGGCGAGGGATCGCCGTGGCCGCTGCTGCTGCTTGTCTGCGTCTTGGACAGGCGCCATTCGTCTGGTGGTGTGTGCTACAGTTACTGCTACGTGGAGAGGTGTGTGAATAGTTTTCATGGACGCGCTCCGACCGGGATGGCGGAAGACAGCAGTTATCGGAGGAGAACACGAGTAACGAGGAGGAAGAGGCGGGGACGAGGAGGATCAAGCAGTCCCTCGACATGATAAATGCGCCTGATTTTACACAACCAAGTCCTCTTGAACGTTCTCTTTCTTCGGAAGGGAAGAGGAAAAACCCAAAATAAACATCGAGGAAAATCAGGAATAGCATTTTGGCGCCAAAGGCAACTTTGTTCGATTGTACGATTTACAACAACGCGGGGCGGGGACGAAGCTCGGTGGCAGGGCAGAGGGTGCAGTGGATGCTTTGCTGACAAATTCCTTAACCGGTACATACTTGGTGGGGCAACCTTGCATGCATGATCTCGATTTAATGGCCTCCTTGCAGAATTCCAAGGCACTACGAGGTCGCGAAGCCACTCCATGGAAGCGACAAGCAACGCCGCCGTTGACGACGTTCTCGCGGCGCCCGCAACTCCTGCCACTCCCGCAAAGAGAAAGCGGAAGATGAGGGGGGAGCTGAGTGCGCTTCTTGGCGCGAAGAGCAAGTGGGAATCGCGAGACTCGCGGCGCGAGGGTCGCACGTCCTTACTTCTTGTCGGTACACCCGCGGCAGCCCGAAGTGGCCTGCAAGCGCAGCCTGCAGACGAGGGTGCCAGCGCGAACGACGAAGAGAAAGCACAGCACGAAGAAAACGAGGAAGAAACCCGACCACCGAGCAGGAAGCCAACCACAGGAGGTAGACAAGCGCACACCACACGCAAACCGAGCTCGCGGAAAACCAAAGATGACGAAGGAGCCAGCGAGGCCGACTCGCTCAGGCACAGACCTGTAGAGGAAGAAGAGTTTGTCGACATTGATGACAGCAGCGACCGCCACCAGCCAGAGCACGAACAGCCTATTTCGCACGTCGAGCCAGCAGGCCGCCAGGCCGGCGCGCTGGAGACCCCGTCGCGACGACGCGTGGCGAAGGTGCGAAAGCGGCAGGTCGACACCAACACTGCTGTGCCAACCGATGAGACCGCGCGGCAGGTGGAGGACGGCGATTGCCAGAGCGGCTCCCCGACCAACATGGACGTCGACGTACAGCCCGCGCCCGAGCTCGAGACGCCGCGACGCCGCGTGGCCCGACGGCGAGTCGTGAGCCAAGTGACGGCTGCCGTCGCGGCAGCCTCACCCACCCCTGCTGCTCTCGTGGGCGTCAAACGCGGTCGAGCATCGCAGCAGGACGATGACCACGACGATGAGGAGAAGAGCGTCGGCGGTGAAGGCGATGACGCTCCTCCGCAGGAACCTGGTCCCAAGGCGAAGCGGCAACGAGTCGACGAAGACGATGGTGAAGAGGCCAGCAAGGCCGCCGGCGAAGATGCTGCAGAAGAGCCGTCGACGCCACTCGCAGAACCGGCCAAAAAGAAAAAGCGCAGGCCCATGAAGAGGGAGGCGGAGCTACTTAATCAAAGCATCAAGAAGTTGAACGAGCGTGCCATCCGCCGCGAGCAGCGATATCAGCCGCCGAGCCCCTTCACGCCATCGTCGCCGTCCGCTCCGGGTCTGAGTCCGCGCAGCCGGCGCCCGCCGGTTGTGTTTTCGCCGCCCAGCCCGACCAGCCCGCGCACTCTCAGCCCACGGGCTCTGCAGAGGAAGGCTGCGACGCCGACCAAGACCGCCAAATCCACGACGAAGACGGCGAAGGGGAAGAGGACAAAGAGGAAGCAGGAAACGGCCAGCGAGGAGAGCGAAGAGGAAGGGGACAACGATGACGAGGAGGAGGAGGAGGAGGAGGAACTACGGACACCCGCGAGACGGAGAGCCACCACGACGAGGCGGGCAACGACGCCACAGGACGAAAAGAAGAAAAACAAAAACAGAACGAAACAGGTGACCAAGAAGGAGACAAAGAAAGAGACAAAGAAGGAAACGAAGGCGAAGAAGGCGACAAAGAAAGCGAAGGAAACGACGCCACGGCGCGGCACGAAGCGGTCGCGGGATGACGAAGATGAGGATGAAGAGGAGAAGGTCCAAAGCGATGAAGAAAGCAACGACGAGCAAGAGGCTGAGGAGCGCAAGCCTAAAAGGGGGCGCAAGCCCAAGAAGCGGGTGCTGGCCAAGATCAAGAAGGAGAAGCACGATGACGAGGACGACGAAGAAGCGGAAAAGGAGGAGAAAGACGAGGAGGAAGAGGAGGAAGAAGAGAAGAGAAAGAAGGAGAAGAAGGTGGCCCCAGAAGGCCGCAAGCCCCGACGGCGGAAAAACGAGGACAAGACCGCGGAGGATGGATCGGCCCGCGGGGACGGCGAGGAGGAGGAAGCCGACCCAGAGGTCGCGAGCAGCGACGAGGGCCTGGGCTACGAGCTGGAGCGCATCATCCGGTGCCACTCGGCCAACGACGTGGACGTGCACGACACCACGGCCGACGTCTTTGCGACCGCCTTCCACCCGCACCTCGGTACACGTCTCTCATGCGTCTGCTTGTCAAGGGCTTCCCTAAACTGGGCCTCCTCTTCCTGTGGCTGACGCGTGATCTTTGGCAGAGCACCTCGTGGCCTCGGCGGGCGGGGACAGCGTCTGCATCTACGATTGCCACGCGATGAAGGTCGTCAAGCGCTACAAGCAGCCCCTCCAGGCTGGAGAAGAAGGTGGCGCGATCTCTCCCCTTACTCTCCTTCTCCTCTCTTGGTGGCGTGATCCATGCGACTGACATCATCCATCTCCTCCCCATTCTCGCCGCACACACGACAGTGTTCTACGCGCTGGCGTGGACGGTACTGCCTCAGCGATCGAAGCGCGGCGACTACAACATGCCCGTCATCGCCGCTGGAGGTACGACCCCCACACGAGGCCTCCCCCCTTCCGTTTGAAACTGACGAGAGCTCACGTCACCTGATCACCACATGGGGATGGAGAGAACAGGAGAGCAGGGCGACATCAAGCTGATCGACGTGGACTCGGCTCAGCTGTTCGCCATCCTCCAGGTGCCGCCTATCCCCGGCATGCCCGTCGGCACCATGTGCGTCCCTCAAACCTCCTTTCATAATTCTATGCATTTTTTATTGATTTATTTTACAATAATCCTTTTCTTTTTTGGAATCATTTTTTTTTGTTCCGTAACGTCTGACATCACACGCGAGCAGGCGGCAGGTCTATTCGATTGCGTTCTCGCCGACGCAGCCATGGCTCATGTTCACGGCGCACAAGGACGGGACCATCCTCGCCTGGAGCCTCTCCGCCCCCAACCAGGGCCTTCACTCTCGGTGCGAGCCTCACGGTCTCGTCGTCGTCATCATCGAACTCTCCTCTGTCCCCGCGCTAACTCCCACATGGCACGCGCAGGTGCGTGGCGCGGCTGGTGGGGCACACCGAGTCCGTGCACGACCTGAGCATGTCGCCCAGCGGGGAGGAGCTCATCTCCGGCAGTTCCGACGACACCGTCCGCCGATGGCGCCTCCCGCGTGGCTTTGACGCCAAGGCCGGCATCGTGCGTCTCCTCCCCCTCTCCAAATGGAGGTCCCCTCTTCTCGTTTCACGACATTCTCACCGTGTGCTGCTGTTGCTGTTGGTTGGTTGGCGTTAGACCGGCGAGATCGTGGAGATCCGCCCGGCCGCCACGTGGAGCGACCTCTTTGACGCCAAGTTTGAGCTCGACACCACCAAGTATGTGACCGACTCCATCATCTGTACGCCCCCCTTCTCATCTCACGATCAACCACCAGCAAGCCAAGAGAAGCAAAGCTTGTGCGATACGTATTTAACAAACCAATTCGCGCCCGTGCAGTGGTGAAGAATGCAGGCGTGCCATATGTGTCGCTGTTTGACATCACGGCGCGGTCACCTCGCGTACGGCCCCCACTCGCCATGCTGCTTCGGCGCCGACCTTTGGAGTTGTTGCCGGCTCATGCTAGACGCCTGTGTCTTCTGGTATACATGCACGCGTGCAGGAGCTGGCGCGCCTGCGGTGGCGTCAGAAGGAGGTCGACCCGACGAAGAACCTGGCCATCTGGCTCAAGGGCACCGTCACCAGCCCGACCGATCCCGGAGAGGACCAGCAGCTGCTGCTCGGGACCGGCGACGGACGAGTCAACATCTACAACCTGACCTCTATCCTGAAGGAGGCCGCGCAGCAGCGCATCAAGAAGGAGGCCGACGACGTCCCCCAGGACCACAAGCTCTACTCTCGCGAAGTGGTGCGTGTGTGCCCACTGGTGGTGGACTCGCTCTTGCCTGTTGTTGTGAGGACCACCATGTTATGCTTATCTTTTACATGTTGTTGCTACACCAGGGGCTCTGCACGGAACAGAGCGGCCGGGGCACGAACATGTGGTGCGTCGCGCGAAGTCGGACGGGAAAGTTCCTCATGGTGGGCGCCATCAACAACCTCCTCTACCTCTGGCGACGAAAGGAGGACTGATCCGGAGTGGCTGCTTCAGTAAAATAGAATATTATTGTTTTTTTTTTGTTTCACTTTCCTGCGCGCTGGAGACATGACACAGGAAAGTGACACAGATGTTGAAGGCACGCACCTTCCGTGGAACACAAGGCACGTTCCCGAGTTATTTCGACGGAAAGTCAGAGAAACAAGATGATCTCCGATTTCTCTTCTTGTCGGCGCCTACCCTGGGGCTGCGCAGATGACTAAGCCCCGCAACTCTCCACGACGACAACACTCCCACACATTGCTATCAACACACAAATCGCACTGCCCTGCACTACTACGCTACATCCTTTTTACACTACAGGCAAACAAACAACACATTAACAAGCTACACAAGAAAACAAGAGCAATGACCACCTTGGCCGAGAGCAGGACCGCACACTTGGTACCGCACCAGGCGCATCCCATCGCGTCAGACACCATCAAGGAGACCTTCGACAAGCTCGACACAGACCATGACGGCGCCATCACCTGCAACGAGTTTGTGAAGGCTTTCACCAAACGTATTCACACCACTTCTACAACAGAGAGGAGGGGAGGGGGGCGCCCGTGAGCAGAACTCGTTGCAGCTCACACGGCCGCTGAGCGTGCAGTGTTCCCGGGGGCCACGGAGGAGCAGGGCCGATTCTTCTTCCGCTCGATTGACCTGGACAGGAATGGCCACATTGACGTTGACGAGTTCACCCGCTTCGTCGATCGCCAAACCCACTCAGGCCCAGGCGAAGGCGCCGGGCTCGGTTCGTTGTCACGTCCCCAACAGAGTCACCACTATGGGCGGCGTTCTGATTGTGTACTTTTTTACAGACTTGAAGAGCGACTCTGTGCGTGCCATCTTCAACGCCTTCGACGCCGACGGTACGTCTGTCTGGGGCGTTTTCAGTTGACTCACCCTGGCTGCTGACCTCATGCGCGCCGCTGCTGGCTACATGGACGACAGGCAACGGCACTCTGGACAAAAGAGAGGTGCTCAACGCCCTGTCTATGTGGGACAAGTCGGTCACCATCTCGCCAGAGTGCGCTTCATCCACTTCTTCCTCTTCCACACGTAGAGGAGAATCGCTAACCATTGATCGACAAACAGAGACATCGACCAGATGTGGCCCATGTTCGACACCAATCGGTACGGCCTGCCACACTAGTAGAGTGAAGTGAAGAGCTTCCCCATTGATGGAATGTGGAAACGTGCAGGGACGGCGTCATTGACTTTGAAGAGTTTTCCAACCTCGTCCACCGACAGTTACGACAGGACCAGGCGAGCCACATGCTCTTCAACGATTAGCATTCAGGGGCAACATGTCGACTAAATTCACGAAGAAAAAGAAATATAAAAAATAATAAACGACAAACAAACGCGAAACCGGACACACAACCATGTCCTCCCTTCGGTTCTCCGGCAACCACCCGCAACATGGTGGGGGTGAACCCACGTCCACGGGCACGCCAGCGGCCTCCACAACCGCTACTAGCCTGTCCGCGAGTGCTGGCGTGGCAGTCGTTTGCGACTGGTGTTCCGCGCAGCTCTATTCCTCGTTTGCGCCACCTCCCTACCCCTCGTCGTGGTACCGCTGTTGGCACTGTACCCTCCTCTTCCTTCTTGTTTGTCCCTCTTGCCTTTTTTCACTTCATTTGCTCTAATAATAAATAAAATTATAATTAAATAAATAAACGGATTTGTGGGGACCATCATGCAGGCACGGGGACGGTGCTGTGCCAGGACTGCCAAGAGGCCGGCGTGCACGCTGAAACCGGCCACGAGCTCTGGCTCGACACTTGTACTTCTTCTTCTTCCTCTTGTCACGTGGTTTTGGTTGTCTACTTGGCTCATCACGCACGCCAAGCATTGTGCATGGGCAGGGTCAAAGGCCGGACGGTGGCCGAGAGTCTCCGGTGCGGCGCCCCCTCTTGTTCATCACGTTCGCCCTAAAGCTCCTAAAGATGATGACGCTGATGACGCTGATGACGCTGATGATGGTGGGCGATTCGATCGAACGGCCAGGAACGCGTTCGAGATGTTCGAGGGGCGCCCGTGCCTGGGCTGGATGCCGCTCAAGAACGGCCGGCTGGGCGACCTCGTGTGGCTGACCTACGGGCAGCTCTGCGCCAAGAGCCTCCAGTTCGGCTCCGGCCTGCGCGCGCTCGTGGACCCGGTACCCGCGCGCGTTGTCTTGAGCCGCTTCTTGATGAGCAACTTGCGCTGATGCATTGTTTGTGCGCGCAGCGCGAGTTCGTGGGGATCAGCGCCCGGAACCGCCTCGAGTGGTACGTGTCCGACTACGCGTGCTTCTTCCACAACATCGTCTCCGTGCCCATCCACACCTCCTTTGGTCCGTTCCCCTTCTCCTCATCCGCGTTGGTCTTGGACTCATCATCGCTGTGTGCGTCACCAGACGATGCCGAGGTGGAGCACATCGTCAACAACGCCCAGCTCAAGGCCGTCATCACCTCTGCCGACCTGGCCAGCAAGGTCCCCCGCCAATGCTCCATTGCGAGCCGCACATTCCGCACATAACTTACATACCAATACCGGGTGGTTGGCGCGCAGTACTTGCGGGTGCGGCAACGTTGCCCGACTCTCCGGCACGTGATCGTCATGGACCGGCCGGACGATGCGCTCAGCGCGCAGGCCGCCGCCGCCGGCGCCGAGCTCGTGTACTGGTACGACCTCTACGCGCGGGGCGGCCAGGCCCCCGTCAAGCCTTCGTGGGGCCCCGAGTCCCCCGAGCAGCTCGTCACCCTCTTCTACACGAGCGGCTCCACCGGCAAGCCCAAGGTACCCCTCCATGCACGCGCGCGCGTGTGTGCGGTGCGCGTGTGCGGTTCATGAATCGCGTGTCGGTGTCCGCGCGCGTGTGTGTGGCGACAGGGGGCGGTGATTCCGGACCGGATCCTGAACGAGGACGTGACCACCGAGTACGCGACGCCGGACCCGCTGGTGACGATCTCGTTTGCGCCGCTGGCCCACTCGGAGCGCGTGTCGGTGCTCCTCACCCTCATGAAGGGCGGCCGCGCCGCCATCTTCTCCCACGTACGCCCCCTCCTATGCCTCGCCCAATTTTCTGTCGACCGATTAACCAACATCCCTTACCATTATCACGATCAGGAGACCGACCGCCTGTTCGAGGCGTTTGGCATCGTGAAGCCCTCCATCGTCTCCGCCGTGCCCCGGTGCGTCCCCACACAACGACGTCACAAGTTGTGAGCCGACTCCCGACAGCGACCGACTGACGTGGGTGCGGGGGGGGGGCACCACCCGGCCGAAAGGCTGTTCAACAAGCTCTACACAGAGTACCGGGCCGAGCTGACGCGGATCGAGCAGGCCACCGCCCACGACCCCGTCGCGCGCCAGAACCGCACGCGGGACCTGCTTCTCCAGTTCCGCCACTCCTTTGGCGGCCGCACACAAATGGTCCACTCCACCGCGCTCTGTCTCCATCACCTCTTCACCTTGTGTCCTCATTTTCATCATCTCCATCTCCATCACCATCAGATCATCAGCGGCGGGGCGCCCATCGCGCCGACCGTCCTCGACTGGCTCAAGCAGTACCACAGCCCCCACACGATCGTGTCGACATGAATGACAAATATGTACAAACGTCGACGGCGGGGCGGACAGATGCTTCGAGTGCGCCGTGTACGAGGGCTACGGCACGACCGAAGCGGGGCCCATCGCCACCAACGGGTGGATCCACGGGTCGGTCGAGGTGCGCCTGGAGGACGTGCCCGAGCTGGGCTATTTCTCCACCGACAAGCCCCACCCGCGCGGCGAGATCTGGGTTCGCACCAGCCTCGTCGTCCCCGAGTACGTCCTTTCGACCGAAGCGCATCATCCGACGAAACGATGGCGTTGGTGGTATTTAAAGAATGCCTTGTCGGTAGGTATTATCGGAATGAGGAAGAGACGGGGCGTGCCCTGCACGACGGCTGGTTCTGCACGGGCGACATCGGCGAGCGCGACACGATTCGCGGCACCATCCGCATCATCGACCGCCGCAAGCACATCTTCAAGCTCGCCCAGGGCGAGTTTGTCGCCCCCGAGCGGTACCACACTACTTTCTCGCCCCCCTTTGTCGCCCCTCCCTTTTTTGTGTCGACTCACCCGCTCGGGGGGCGAGGCCAGGCTCGAGAACGTGCTCCTCGCGTCGCCCCTCGCCCAGCAGGTCTTTGTGCACGGCGACAGGTGCGACACCGCCCCACTCGCCCCGCTCGTGCCTCTGCTTCGTCGGACTAAACGTCGTCGCCATGTGCAGCATGCGGGCGTTCCTCGTGGCGGTGGTGGTGCCCAACGAGGGAGCCCTCCGCGCCTGGGCTGCGGCCGAATGCGCCGAAGCGGCCGCGTGGCCCCTCGACGCGCTGTGCGCCCACGAGCCCGTCCAGCGCGCGCTTCTCGCCTCGCTCTCCGCCGTCATCGCCCGCGTCGGCCGCCCCGCCTGGGAGGCCCCCAAGGCACCGCCCCTCCCCCCCCGCGCGTGTCGTGTCGTGTCGTGCGGCTGAGAGGGGAATGGCTCGCCAGGGCGTGCTGGTGGAGCCGGAGCCGTTCACCGAGACCAACGGCCTCCTGACGCCGACAGAGAAGCTCAACCGGCGGGCGCTGGTGGCCCACTACGGCGCCCGCCTGACGGACCTCTACGCCACGCTCGAGCGGCGCCTCGAGGACGTGCGCGGCGCGCTGCTGGCCGACGTCCTCCCGCGCGCCCTGGGCGACGACGCTGCCGCTGGGGCCGGTGAGACCCTCATCGACGACTCGCTGTCGGCCGTGCGGCTCATGCAAGTCCTCCGCGACCGGTTCCACGTCGAGGTCGGGGTGGAGGCGCTCTACAGCGGCCACGTCTCGGTCGACCGCCTGGCCGACCTCGTTCACTTTGCCGCGTCGCCCGGCACCGCCGCCTTCTTGGCCGCCGGCGCCGGCGCCGCCCCGTCGGCGCCTCAGATCGACTGGACAGGTGGCGTATTCCCTCTTTTTCCTTTCCCTTTCCCGGCTTTGCTGACGTCATGTGTGTGCGTCGACAGCCAAGGCGGCCCTGGCCGACGACCTGCGGCCGCCGCCCGGCAAGCCGGCCGACGGGCCGCCCACCCATGTGCTGCTCACCGGCGCGACGGGCTTCCTGGGCGCGGTGCTGCTGCACGAGCTCCTGCGCGCGCTGCCCCGCGAGACCTACGTCCACTGCCTCGTGCGCGCGCGGGACCCGGCCGGCGCGCTGGCCCGGCTCCGCGAGGTCATGGACGGGGCCGGCCTGCCGCTGACGGCCGACGACGAGGCGCGCATCGTGCTGGAGCTGGGCGACCTGGGCCAGCCCAACCTGGGCCTCGCGGCCAGCCGGTTCGCCGACCTGGCCCACGTGATCGACGTCGTCTACCACTGCGGCGCTCTCGTCTCTGGTGCGGCGCATCGCGTGCTTGGCATTCCTGCTCTTCTGTCTGTGTAGAGAATGCTAACTATTCTGTGCGGGGACAACAGCCGTGCACAGCTACGAGCGGCTGCGGCCGGCCAACGTGGTGGGCACGCGCGAGGTGCTCCGCCTGTGCTGCCTCGGGCGGTCCAAGCGGCTGGAGCACGTCTCCACCCTCTCCGTCCTCGACGCGTGCGCACCGCCCCTCCTCGAAGACGCGCCGCTCGGGCTCGAGGACGCCCCGCGGCAGCTCGAGCGGCTGACGCCCTATGCCCAGTCCAAGTACGTGGCCGAGCTGCTCGTGCGCGCCGTCCACCGGCGGGGCCTGGCCGCGCGTGTCTACCGGCCGGGCACCATCGGCGGCCACACGGAGACGGGCTTCAGCAACCGCCACGACTTTGTCAACCGCCTCCTGTGCGGCATGGCCCAGCTGGGCGCCTATCCGCGCGAGGCGGCCCAAGCGCGCATCAACATGTGCCCTGTCGACTTTGTCGCGCGGGCCATCGTCCACATCTCTTTGCTGCCGACAGATGCCCCAACGGCCGAGCCACCGGTGATGATGAAGACCTACCACCTGATCAACCGGCACGCGCTGCCGCTGGGCGAGGCCGTGCATATGGTGGAACAGTTTATGGGCGCTAAGCTGCGCGGGCTGGACTATGGCGAGTGGCGGCGCGCTCTGCACGACGCGCCCGAGACCAACGTGCTCTTGCCTCTGGCCGCTGCGTTCCCCGCGCACGGCTTTCCGCGTCTCGATGCTGACGAAGTCGACGCCACCAACGCCCTCCGCGCCACGGCGTCCCTCCCGAGCGGTACGCCTTTCTTGCCCCCCCGCTTCAAGCCCCAGTCCACCGCCAGGGAGCCCTGACCTACCACACGTGTGGTGGTGGTGGGACCAGCAGCCTGTCCGCGCGTCGAGGGACAGGTCATGGCGCGCTACTTGCGCCACCTGCGCGGCCTCGGATTCTTATGAATGGAGTAAAACTGGTCGTGAAGCAAATCCCAAAGAAATTGAATTGGACAACCAGATGGTGCGATAGAGTTCAGCTTTCACGCCAGCTAAACGACAATCCACCACTGGTGGGAGCAGCTGCGCCCGAGGTCGAGCTGGCCACTGGGGCTGACGTCGTTGCCGAAGGTGCCGCCGTGGCAGCAAAGACTGATGTCGAGGAGCCGCCTGCGTGGCGCCAAAGGCTCCTCGACCGCCAAATGGAGTGTCGACACCACCGGTGCTCGACGAGCCAAATGTGGAGAACGACGAGGACGGAGTAGGGAATACGCTCGGCGCCGTCGGAGCCGAGAAGGCTGAGGACGAGGCGGCCGAGGGGGCGCCAAACGAGAATGAACCCAGAGCGGGAGCAGCGGGAGTCGGCGCCGGTGCGGGCGATGGGCCAAACATGGACTTGCCGGAAGGCGCGGTTGACGAGGACAGTGAAGGCAAGGCTGAATGGGTGCGGGCTCCGAACGCGAACGTCGTGGACGTCGTGGACGTCGCAGCGCTGGTCCTGAAGCTGGTCGACCCAAACGGGGCAGATGAAGCAGCCAATGACGCGGCGGCTGAAGAGATGGCAAGCCCGAGGGTCAATACGAGCACGATATGAAATAAAAGAGAGAGAGAGAGAGAGATGACAGTTACCACTGGGCTCAGAAGAGTCGGCGCTCGTGTCTTCCTCCTTCGCAGGAGCGGCCGCGCCGAAAGCGCTGCTACCGAAGCCCAAGCCAAACGGAGTGGATGCCGCAGCGGCAGGCTCCTTCTTGGGCTCCTCCTTGGGCTGCACGAGACGGAAGACAAAAAAAAGTGAGTCAGTGCTCGTCAATCTGCGGCGTGTGGAGTTGTACCTTGGTTGCATAGGTGCTCCCTGGTGTAGGCTGGAAACCGCCAAATAAAGACACCTGAGTCTGGTCAAGAGACACAAGTGTCCATAAGTGAGTCGCTGCAGACCTAAACACGAGGAGGAGAGGGGAGGTGCTATGATGAACCTTGTCCTCCTCCTTCTTCTTCTCAGGCTCCGCGGAAGCCGAAGTGGCGGGAGCAGCCTCAGCCGGCTTGTCCTTTGGCGCGGGGCGGGGCACCAGGCAAACGGAACATGTGGAGTCCGACTCTGCGTTGTCCGACTCGCAGCAGGCGCACTTCCACCCCTGGTTGTTGTTGCCGCAAGATGGGGGCATGTTCGCGTCAGCGACGGGATCGAGGAGGAAGGAAGGAGAGAGATCGAAGCCACGTACCGAACCACCGCAAGCGCCCAAGGTGCCGGCGAAGGTGAAACCGCTCGCGCCGGTGCTTTGGCGGCTAAATCCGCCAAACGGAGCGGCCGCGCTCGGGCCACTGCCGAATGGGCGTGAAGTAGCTGCTCCAAACGGCGAAGGTGCCGCCGTGGCAGCAAAGACCGACGTCAAAGGAGCCGCCTGCGTGGCGCCAAAGGCTCCTCGACCGCCAAATGGAGTGTCGACACCACCGGTGCTCGACGAGCCAAATGCGGAGAACGACGAGGACGCAGTAGGGAATACGCTCGGCGCCGTTGGAGCCGAGAAGGCTGAGGACGAGGCGGCCGAGGGGGCGCCAAACGAGAATGAACCCAGAGCGGGAGCAGCGGGAGTCGGCGCCGGTGCGGGCGATGGGCCAAACATGGACTTGCCGGAAGGCGCGGTTGACGAGGACAGTGAAGGCAAGGCTGAATGGGTGGAGGCTCCGAACGCAAATGTCGTGGACGTCGAGGACATCGCAGCGCTGGTCGGGCCACTGCCGAATGGGCTTGGAGTAGCCGCTCCAAACGGCGAAGGCGCCGCGGTGGCAGCAAAGGCCGACGTCGAAGGAGCCGCTTGCGTGGCGCCAAAGGCTCCTCTAAGCGCGTCAAACGCGCTTCCGTGTGTGGAGGTCGTGCCCGCTGACGACCGCGGGCCCGTGCCCTGTCCCTTGCGGCCAAGCTGATAGTCCTCACACCGGAGCTCGTCAACGCTCTTGTTCCTGTACTGCTGCATGGCAGAGATGTTGTGGATGACGACCGTCTGGTTGGAGGCGGGGTCCCTTTCCGTGACGGGCGCGTAGGGCGCAATCATGGTGCCGAAGGCAGCCGAGTCGCCAAAGAGGGCCAGCAGCATCTGGCGCGCCTGCACGTGGTGCCGTTTGGCCGCCTCGCGGTACCACTTGAGCGCGCGCTCCTGGTCTCGCGCCACGCCGTTCTGATGCCCGCAGTCGTACATGAGCGCGAGAGCGTACTGGGCCTTGGCGTGCCCTTGGCTCGCGCTTGCTTCCAGCCACCTCTCCGCCTCCTCTCCAGAGGCACAGAGCCGACCCAGCCGATACTGCGCCTCAGCATGTCCCGCCTCGGCTGCGGCACGATACTGCGCCTTGGCCTGCGCCTGATCGACGGCGATCCCCGCAGGGCCCTTCTCGAGGAGGCGCCCGGCGGCAAAGGCTGCGTGGCAGTGGCCCTGCTTGGCGGCGGCGAGGTAGAGCCGCAAGGCCTCGGCCACATCAATGGACACGCCGGCCTGGCCTTTCTCGTGCATGCGGCCCAGGCTGTACTGCGCCTCGGCATGGCCTTGCTTGGCGGCCTCGCTGAACCACTTGTGGGCAGCCACCAGATCGCGTCCGACGCTGCGACCTTGAGCGTAGATGAAGCCGAGGGCGAACTGTGCCCCCGCGTGGCCCTCCGGAGGCTCGTGGTTGAAGGAGTGTGCAGCTGCCTGTTCGAAGAGTTGTCGGGCCTTGTTGTCGTCGCGTGACACCCCGCGGCCAATGGCAAGGAGCCGCCCCAGGCGGTAGAGCGCCTTGCGTGATTTGATGAAGGAACAGAACAATCCCTCCGGCGCCGCCCGAGAGTAGCATTGGGCGGCCAAGCACCAGTCTTGCTCGACTCCGCGGCCCTTTTCGTAGAGTGCACCCAGGCGCGCCTGCGCATCAGGAGAAGAGCCGATTTCCTTGTAGTGGCGCGCAGCTTCGCTCCAGTCCTGTGTGACGCCGTGGCCCCCCTTCTCGTAGAGCCGCCCCAGTCTGAAGCGTGCTGATTTGACGTGTGCGTCTGCAGTCCAAGGGCTTTTGCTGATCAACTGCCGATATAGTGAGGCCGCTTGCTCGTAGTCCCGCTTGACGCCCAGGCCCTCCTCGTAGAGCTTCCCCAGCTCCAAGGCTGCCTCTTCATGGCCGAGATTGCTGGCCGTGCGCCAGTGCTCCGCTGCGCCCGCATGATCCGAGTCTCGGTTCTTTCGTGATCCGGCCTGGAAAAGGAAGTCTGGCAGGTCGGCCATGGCCATTGAGTGGTGCTGGTTGGCGGCTTTCTGCATCATCTCCAGTGCTGCCTCCTCTTCTTCATAACGGAACAATTTAGCGGCCTGGTACTGGGCCTCACTGAGGCCTTGGGCTGCGGCCTTGGTCAACCACTTCCTCGCCTTTCGCCTCGCCTCTTTCCCCCCTTCGGTGGTTCGCCCGAATAGGGATGGCTTGATGCTGCCGAGGATGAGCAGCCCGAGCTGGCATTGGGCCTCGGCATGGCCCTGCTTGGCCGCCTTGCGGTACCACTGCTTGCTCAGCTCCAGGTCCTGCTTGACGCCACCTCCCTCTCCAGATTGGTGGAGGCGCGCCAGCTCGAACTGGGCTTGTACGTGGCCCTGCCCAGCAGCCTTTTCAAACCACTTCGCCGCGCCGCTCACATCGTTGGCACGGGTCTTGGTCTGGGCCAGCTGGAACTGCTCTTCGGCCGTGCTTGGGCCTTCCGCCTGATGCCCCCAACCACAACAACAGCAAACAATATGTTTGTGGGACTGGAACGTGGCAAGTGGCTGGGTTGGATGGACGCACAGCCTGAGAGAGCTGGTGCACAATCTCTGAAATGGCGGGCCGCTGTGCTGGATTCGAGTGCCAGCACTGCTCCATGAGAGCCACCATTGCGCGGTCCCACGAGTCGTGCACAGGCGGCCGCTTGCCCTCGCGAACGAAGCAGAAGATTTGTGCGTCATTCATGCCGACATAGGGCGTCTGGTGGGAGAAGGTGAGCCACCACGATCCGTGTAGCAACATGTGGTGAGGATGAACCTGGCACCTTTCCAGAGAGGAGCTCCCACAAGATGACACCAAATGCATAGATGTCCACGGACTTGTTGGAGGGCACGCCAGGGGTCATCATCTCGGGCGCCATCCAGAGCCATGTGCCCACAACACGTGACGCCACCGTGTTTGTGTTCAAGGACACATGCGCGTTGCCAAAATCAGCCAACACAGGCTCGTTGTCTGCTGTGAGCTGTTCTCTCGTAGGGCCCACGAGCTCATGTCAGCGCGACCCCTGAAGCGTGTAAAAAGAGGTTTGGGGGGGAGGAAGGGCGCACGAGGATGTTGGGGCTCTTGAGGTCGCGGTGAATGACGTTGTGCTTGTGGAGGTGCTCCAGGCCACGTGCGATCCCCAGGGCCATCTGCTGCGCTTGTTCCAGGCCCAACGCACCGTTGGCGCGTAAAAACTTGTGGAGGTCTCCACCGGGCATGAACTGGGTCAAAACACATGGCGAGGGCAGCTCAAAGCAGTAGAGAAGCCTGACCACATTTGGATGCTGCCCCAGGCCTCTGTTGCGGCACCTCCTCAGTTCGTATCGAATCGATTTTCTTCTTCTCCCCGGACTACAAGAACAAAAATAAATTGTTTTGGGGGAAGAAAAGAGAGCAAGAGAACACGCACAGGAGGTTCTCAATTTCGTCACGGTACTCGTCTGAGGTAGCGTTGTGGAAGACCTTGGCAGCGACCTGGACACGCCCTCGATAGAGGCCCTTGTAAACGGTGGCTTGGCCTGACTTGGCCAGTTGAGACTCGATGACCAGGTTGGGGTAGGTGGGAAAGGGCTGGAGGCCTGCTTGCTGAAGCTGGCGTTGAAGACTGGCAAGTTGGGCCTCCAACTGCGCCACCTTCTCCTCCTCACTGAGGGTGGTGGCGCCCCGAGACAAAGAGGAAGAAGATGAGGAGGAGCACAGACGCTCCATGGCGGTAGTGGTTGCCACCGTCGTTCCCGCGAGGTTGGGCGACGACGAAGAAGTGGTCGCCGCAGAGGCAGAGGGCCGCGGCGCGAGCGGCTTCTTAATAAGGGCTGGACTGGGTTGCTGCTCCACTTTGTCATCTAATCGACCACAGACAGCAAAATCGTTAGTCGGGGCTCGAAGATTGATTGAAAAGAATGGGAACGACGAACCTACGATGCGGCCCCATTGGCGGCCGATCATGATCCACGTGATCTTGTGACCGTTTCGTGCCATCCGCGCCCAGTTGGTCTTGGTATTGGGGTTCTGCTGCATGAAGTTGTACCCGCTCACCATGCACGACGAGCAGCCGTTTAGGGCTTTGGTGATGCGAAGCTTTGTTGTACCATCGCCCAATGTGACCTCGTCATCCCCCGCGTGAATCGCCCAGTGGACCAGCAGTGCGTCGCTCTCGTCCATCTTGTTGTGTCTTGACGGTCCTTCGCTGTTGTGTCGTTTTCGGGCAAAGGTGAATTCTTTGTGTGTACCCCGGGCAATTTCCTAAGCCCCAATTTTGCAATTATTTGGCCAAAAAGGACAAGTGCGTACGAATGCCGAGCAAGTTGGTTAGCATAGTGAAGTAGAGACTGCCGGTCGCTTAGCGGCGCCCTGCTGGAACAGTTCATGGCGTGCTACCTGCACCACACGCACAGCCTCGGAGGCTGCGGCTTGTTGGCCAAGTTCCGCGAGAAACACGCCTTCTCCAAAAAGATCGGGCGAGCCAAGGGGCGCAAGGACAAGTACACCCTCAAGCGCCTGCGAAAGGCACTCCCTACCTACCAGCTCGACCACGTTGTTCGCGCAACAAAAAATAGATCTTTTTAGATTTCCTGGAAGGGAATACATTTATTACGTTTAAGGGCCAACAAATGCTGCATATATTTTTGGATTAAAAGTTGCACATCCACCACACCAACGTGTCTATTGTCGTTGGTGCTCTCTTTCTCTTGATCCCTCTTGCCACTTCAATCCACAGCACATTACTCACCCCGTGTACTGCTTGACTATGTAGAGGGCATCGAGCTGGCGCCCACCATTCTTGGCCCACTTGAGGCCAAGGCCCACATGGGCAATTTGCTGGAGGATTCCAAAGAGTCTGTACGAGACCAGATCCTGCACGAACTGGTCCAGCGTAGACACACTCCACTTCAGTTGGGGTCTCATCAAAATACGCCTGTCCAGCCTGATGTTCGTGTGTCCCAATTCCTTTTGTTCTGGTGGCCGCTTGTTGCTCATATGCTGCTTTCTCAGATCTTGATGGTGCTGGCGAAGAGCGCCGCTACACGTCTCATTGTCTTTGAACACTTCACCTTCCTCTGCTCAGGGGATAAGCAGCACGAGCTGTTTGGCTACGTTGAGGAGGTGTTGGACTTCACCTTACAGGGCCTGGAGGTATGTCATCTTGAAATCATCAAAACACAAAGCGATCAGTTCGTCTCATACACGTACATACGTTAGGGACTGGATAAAAACGTTGCAAAGGCTGCCACCGTCCTCTTAGCGTGCTTGCTGCGTACCAAACACCACCGTTACAAAAACGCGCTGAACCAAAGTGACACGGTGAGCCGTGTGCTGAACGCATTCATTGAGAATGCCATGTTTAGGCCCAGTCCTGCAAGCCTCCTCGACATCACTGCGGGCTTACTCGGCACCCACTATGAAGATTGTGTGGCCCACTTGGATTGTCTCCCGCAGGAACTGCAAGATCTTGTGGCCATCCAGCACCGCCGAGGTAAGTGGGGAGTGATTGCGTTTGGGCGTGCTCTTCGTCATCATCATCACCTTCAACAACAACGACGACAAACACACAGCCCAGCGGTTCCGTACCTACAGCTGGGAGGAGCTTCCGTGGACCTTGCGCCAGGCAACCAAGCGCTGCATGCGCTCGTGGCTCAACACGCGGCTCGGACACCTGCTTGTCCTCAAGCACGCAGTCGACAACGACCACACCACCTCGCTCCCCAAGATCCTGGCGTCACACGCAGCAGCTCTTTTGTCACCTGAGCAGCCTATGAGGTTGCGCCTCTCTCTTTTCCGTGTTGACGTTTAATTAACCAAAAGTGTAGCGCGTGCAGGGAGGCCGGTCTCTTCCTGTGGGTTGTCATGGGCCCGTTCGTCAACAAACTGGCCACACTTCAGTTAGAAGTCAACACCCTGCTGCCCTTGCTCCTGTCTGCGCTGGATGACCCCGAGGTGGGTGACCTCCTTGATCGTGACCTCCTCAGTCATTGCTCAGCTCTTGTGGCTCTCCGCTTGCCCACACAGGCTTCAGTGCGCTTGATGGCCTTGCGCGCGTTCAAAAGGGCGGTTCACCGCGTGGTCGCTCCCCACGTGGTGCTCCAGTTGCTACACGCGGCCGGCCACAAAGGCTCCAGCGTCAAGGCGTGCGTACTTGCCTTGAGCAACGTGCGAAGGCTCCTGGACAATGTCGCCGTTAGCCGAACCGCAGTCCGCTGCTGGACAGAAGAGCAAGCACTGGATGTGCTGGCTGGGGTGATCCAGGTCGGTGAACAACCACAACAAAACGAGGAGCTTCGGGCAAGGCAGTTGGAGGCCGTCCGCAAGTGGTTCGAGATTTGGCCTGGTGCGTGGGTGACCCACTTCAACAAGTTGGCCTCACGGTAGCAGGAGCTGGCTCTCCTGATCTGGCTGACCAGTCGCTGGCGAGTGCAGACAGCGTTGCAGACGGCCTCCACTTGGTGGTGCCCATGCTTGCGCAGCGGCTCGAGCTTGTATGCGGTGATCCTTCTCAAGCAACCTCTCCTGTGCGCGAGAGCTTGACCCTCCTCGACGAGATCGTCCACCGTGCGTTCCCACTCACCCCAAGAAATGCAATAAACAATAAAATAACAAAACCAAAAAACAAGAAACTAAAAGCACCTCATTGAAACGTATAACAGGCGACGCATTGCCTTTCAGCCTCAAGCTCTGCGCGGGCCCTCTTCTCGCTCCCCTTGCCAAGTTGTTGCAAAGCTGCGCTGTTCACATCAACTGGGTTGCCTTCAACCTCGTGACCGACCTCGTGTCCCTTATCCTCCTCCTAGAGCAGGAGGGCGCCAAGGCGGTGGGCCAACACATCCCGCCAGCAGCCCTCTTCCAGACCGCCGTGCGCCTGGGCCTGAACCGACACATGCGACACCCCAAGCTGAAGCAGGCGGTTATGCTCGTCGTGGCGCGCTTCCCCGACGCCTTCGCTCCCGCCGAGCTGGCCCGTTTCGTCAAGCAGAGCGCGGAAGGCACAATGAAGGGAGACGTCAGTTTGAGTGATACGCTGTCACTCTTGGGTTTGGTTTCCTATTCTCCGCCACGTGAGAAGAGAGAGGGAGATGGCTGACTTGGCTTGACGCGGCTTGGCCTGGCTTGGCTTGGTGCAGGCCTGGTGGCCCTGCGTGTGCCGTCAGCCATCAGCCCGAAACTGGTGTCTTTCATCACGCGATCCGTCCCGGGCCAGAACCTGCCGCTGGCCGCCGTGGCAAGGCCGCTGCTTCAGTTTGGCTGCCACTTTTCCCGGTCGATCGACACGCACGCCGCCCTCCTCCTGCTCTGCCCGCGGCATTCTGTCGGCGTCGAGTGGCTGCTACGCGGCAAGGAGGGCCTGTCGAGCCGCCGAGATGAGCTGATGGGCTTTGCGCGGCTCATTCTCCGCTTCGCGCCGAACCTGAGCGTCCTGACCCAACGCGAAGCAGAGAAGAGCTCGATCACGCTGCGCCTGCTTTTTGACTTCTTGCTCTTCTGCTCCGAGTACGATCCCGACATCAAGCATCCACCTGAGGACAAAGAGTGCCAAGAGGCCATGGACCATGCCGTGCGCACACTGGTGAAGAGCATGGGCCCGGGAGCCTGCAAGGAGATCATGACCGCAGCCCCAACATCGCTCCGCCACCTTGCAGCCCGCCAGATGAAGCTGATTACGTCAGTTTTGGCACGAGCACTTCAGGTGTCGAGCCCAAGCGACCCCAGCATGCGTCAGGTGGCCGACTTGGTGGCCTTCTTGCACTCTCTTCTGCCTGTAGCATAACAAAGCCTCCAATAATGTTTGCAAGAAGTGTTTTGGTCCCAATCCACATCAGGAATCAAAAGGTTACCTAGTTCTGAATCACTTAGCTTGCACAGCAGTGCAGTGTTTGTGCATTCTGTTCAATGTGCCCATTGCGCAGCCCACACACAATGAAGTGGCTCGCTATGTAAAAGAAAGGCTCCCCGCCACAATGTGTTTTATTGCGCTTTTTCTGAAGCGGCCGAATTCGGTCAATTAATTTTGCGAATACTTGTAAAAAAACAAAAGCGCGCCAAAAAACGTGCAATCAATCAATCAATGAGTCGCGCTGTGCTCAAGTCGGTTGATGGAAGGGTTTCTCTACCGCTTCCGTTTGGCTCCACGACTTTAGGGCGCAACAATCTGCAGTTATCGGACAAGCGCGTGAGCAGAAACCAAGGTACTCTTCTTTTTCACCACTTTAAAGACTCCAGGGTCTTGACCATGTCTGGCTCGCAGCAACACTGCAACTTCTACGAAAGGGCGATCAACTTGTTGCTCGCCTTGTTGTGGTACGGCACCTCCGCCACCCCTTCCACAACTTTTAACGTCGCAACTCAAGCTGTAGCGTGCTGCGTTGCCCCCGTCGGCATGACAGCATGGCGTAAATGCCTGCTACATCAAGACCAAAGACGACGAGCTGTACGTCGGGAAAGACGAAGAACACGAGCTTTCCTCGGGCGACACCATTTGCTTTTGTGGCCAGTCCTACCCATTCATCCTCTCGTTTTCACCACCTTCTGTAGCTTCGTCTTCCTCTTCGTCAGCTCAAACCACCTCCACCAAACGGTTCGTGTTCGTTGCGCCCGCGTGCTCGGCCAACACGCGCCCTCATCAAAATCAGCCTCGTCCAGCAAACACACAGGAGACGAGGAAGAGGAGGACGAAGAAGAGGACACCACACCAGCTGGCCCAGCGCCAAAGAAGCTGCGAACGGAGCTCGCCAACGACAACGACGACGAGGATGGAGGCGCCTTTGCGCTGGCCTTTCCGTCCTTTGGTACCGGCGTCTTCCAGTACGACATCAAGAAAGCAGCGCAAGGTGCTCCCTCTTTCTTACATTCTGTGCTCACTTCACGCTCACTCAAGCTTTTTGGCCTTTTTACTCATCCTCTTCTTCAGTGACGTGCCAGGTGCGTTGGCTCAAACTGCGCACTACACGTTTTGCTCTCTACTTGGCCTTGCTCATAGTCATGTTCTTTGTCGGCCGAGTAGCACGTCGCCGCGTTCTTGGAAGAGCATGACGACCCGCGCCTCCGCATCTACGCCGTTGACATCGCCGAGTCGGCCACGCTGAAAGCGCTGCGCCAGTGCTGGTCTGGGGCGGACCCGCGCTTCGAGATCCGGGTGGCCAACATCACGCAGCTCAAGGCGCAGGGCCTCCCGTGTCGCTTCATCGCCAACGCCACCAACGATTGGTACACAAAACCCACTGTGCACAACGCAATGTACTGCGCGTGAAGTGTCCACGCCTGGGCTCGAGCTTTGTCTGACGTGAGGACAGGTTCTCGGCGCAGGGAAGCGGCGTCAACTTGGCCATCAACAAGGCGGCTGGCCCGGCGCTTGACAAGGAGACCCGCGCGCGATACAAGGGTCCGCCCCCCTCTTCTTTTCGCGCACGTGCTGCTCGACTTGCGAGTTGGTTGACCCGTGCGCGGTACAGGGTCGGCGCGCGCGGGATGCGTCTATCCGGTGCCGCTCTCGCCTTTGTCGCCCCTCCGCTCGAAGGAAGGCGTCCACTACGTACGTAGGGGGGTCTGGGGCTCTCCCTTGGTCGCGCAGACGAGGACGGCGAGGGATAGTAGCAGTAGTGACTCATGCATGTGACGCTTTGGTTTGTGGCAGGTGATCCACGTGATGGCGCCCAACATGAACCCACAGCGCTCAAACTGCTTGAAGGGGGACTACGTCAAGGGCGACCGTCTCCTGGGCCAGTGCTACTCGTCCCTGCTGGCCAGCTTCTGGGACCTCGCCTCGGGCAAGACCCCGGCGGCCGCCGCTGCGACCACGAATGGAGCCGCAGGAGAAGAGGAAGAAATCGAGGACGATATCGAGGACTTTGAGCCCACGCCATCGTCCAAGAAGCCCGCTGGAGCGTCGACGGCGCCCGCGCCCAAGAAGAGCGGTGCCGGCAGTGCGGGCAACGCGTTCAACATGCTCATGGGCCCCAAGCAGAAGGCGGCAGGCCCTGAGGCCAAGCCTGCGCCCAAGCCCAGCGGCGGCGCTGGCGGCGGTGCCGCAGGCGGGGGTGGGAGCGGCGCGTGGAGCGACGCGCTCATCCCCTTTGCCACGCATCCGGGTTCGTTCACTTCCATCGCCCCTCGTTATTGGACCTCTTTGGCCTTGGTTCCCTCCATCTCACGTTTCACTGACTGCGCATGTTGTTTGCTCACAGAGAAAGTGCCGCCCAACGTGATGCACCAGTACGACGACAAGACCGTGTGCTTCTTTGACAAATTTCCAAAGGTTTCCCTCCTCGCTCTTCCTTTTCCTCGAGCCCAGGCCTGGTGCTGACGACGAACAAATAAACTCTCGTGTGGGGCTCGTGCCAGGCGTTCAAGCACCTGCTGGTCGTGCCACGACGGCTGATCCCCAACTACAGCAGCCTCACAGCGGACGACGTGCCGCTCCTGAAGGAGATGCTCAAGCGGGGCCAGATGACCGTCGAGCAGTACGATCGTCATGATCCTGATGATGCCATCCATCCACCGGGCCTTTTCTCATGCATGGGCTCTTGCCGTCTTCTTGGGGGTGGCGCAGGATGACGGCGCGATATCCGACGCTCAAGTTCCGGCTGGGCTTCCACGCGGTCCCGTCCATGCGGCAGATTCACGTACCACCGCCCCCCCCCCCAATCACTGGATCGTCCTCGGCATTCATGAGCAACTCCTTCTGGACACGCACGCGGGGTCACACGAGCAGATGCACGTGATCAGCCAGGACTTTGACTCGGAGCATCTCAAGAACAAGAAGCACTGGTACGACAATCACCACACCTTGGCACGAGTGTGCGTACGTGGCATCAGGTTGATGATGATGATTGTGGTGGTGATTATTGGCAGGAATTCGTTCACGACCGACTTCTTCATCGACGCCAACAAGTTCATCGAGATGCTGGCCTCCGAGGGCAGTATCCACGTAACGAGCCCTTCTTCTTTCGCTCCTCCTTCTTTCTCGCTGTGGGACGCTGACGCACAAGAGAGGGCTGTCTGGGTGGTGGCTTGGTGGTGCCGCGCAGTTCGACAAGGCCCGCTACGAGGCGCTGCTGCAGGAACCGCTTAAGTGCCACATCTGCAAGCAGGTCCAGAAGACCATCCCGGCCCTCAAGAGCCACCTCTACTCCCACTCGTGAGAGAGAAGGCTCCTCATGAACACGAATCCTCGTTTGATTTTGCTTCACCTGAACATGAACTCGATGGAGTAGATGCACACGATGAGCACAACCGAGAGGCCCACCTTGACCTGGTGTCGGTGCTCGCGGAACCAGTGCCGCCACCTCGTCGTCATCTTGTCACCCTCGTCGGCGGGCCCACCGCTGAGCAGCGGACGCCGCTCGTATTCGTCGAGCTGCTCGTCCCACTGCTCGTTCTCCTCCTCGATGACGATGTCGTCGTCCTTTTCCTTGCTCCAGACCAGATGCTTCTGCTCCTCCGTCAGGGCGTCGTCCGGCCTCCGCGTGAGCCAGCTCACCTGCACACATGAAGACGTGGGCGCTGATGAGGCCAGCGAGCTCGTCCCTTTGAAGATGGCCAAACAAACTAGAAGAGGAAGAGGAAGACGAACCCCAAAGATGACGGCCACGCAGCAGGCAAAGGTGAAGAAGATAAAGTGCAGGAAGTGTGAGTAGACCACGAGCCGCAGGAACACGTTCGAGCCGCCCGGGTCCACGCTGCCAAAGAACAGCCGCAGCACAAGCCGAAGCACGCCGAGACCGTGCCCAAACACCTGCCCCACGACGTTGTTGGTGAAGTTGTCGTCATTGTCGTCGTCAATGTCGGTCGTCACCATCATCAGCGGGAGGGGCGCGAGGAGGTGGCGAATACGCACGAGGCAGGCGAAGGCGCCGCGGCCGTTGGTGAAGGTCGAGTAGATCCCAAAGATGAAGACGACGACGATGGGCGGCGAGAGGCAGCCCTGCACCGACTGCAGGTAGACGTAGAGATGCTTGCTCAGGTGCGGCACCACCGGGATCCACAGCAGCCCAAAGCACATCACCACCAGCGTGGCCGCGCGGCCTGCCATCACCAGCTCCTGAGTGACCCACCAGACAGTGTGTGAGCACAAGACGACGGCGATGACGACGGCGACGACGACCACGACGACGACTCAGACGACGACGGCTGTGAGAGAGTGAGAGAGCGCACCTGGTCCGAAGAATGCGGGCGGAATTTGCGGTAGACGTCGTTCATGAAGATCGTGGAGCAGCTGTTGAACAGCGACGCGAACGAGGACATGAGCGCGGCCAACATCGCGGCCACGACCAGGCCGGCGAGGCCCACGGGCATGAGCTTGGTGACCAGCAGCGGATACGCCGTGTTGCTGTCCTGCACGCCGTCCCCCCCCCCAACGAGAGCACAGCAGCAGCTTTTTGGTCAGCGCGCCAGCTCGAGTCCGACGAGAGCGATATGGGGGAGGGGGGGGCGGACCTCCATCATCTCCTGCGGGAAGAGGACGCGGGCGATCATGCCGGGCATGACCAGCATGAAGAGCGGCAGCAGCTTCAGGTAGCCCGCCAAGATGGTGCCTGGTTCATTTAAGGGGAAGGCGTTACCAGTTTCATGTCAGCCGCTGACGTCATCATCATCATCATCAGGGGGTTTGAGGCGGACCGCTGCGAGCGCTCTCGATGTTGTTGGCGGCCAGCACGCGTTGGACGATCACCTGCGTTCTCGCAAGACGACGTCAATCGCCATCTCGAGGGAAGAAGGCCAGAGGCAGAGGCCTCAGACCATCAATGCGCCCCACCACGCGTGCGTACCTGGTCGGTGCACCAGTACCACATGGCGTTGATGGGGTAGCCCAGGAGGATGCCCGTCCACGGGAAGTTGGGGTCGTCGGCCGGTCGGAACATGTGGAAGTAGGACTCTGGCAGCTCTTGTCGGAGGCCGGGCAGGCCGCCGACGTGGCCCATCCCGATGACGAGCAAGATCAAGGCGCCCGCCACCAAGATCACCGTCTGCAGCACCTCTGGAGCGCGGGGGAGTCAGCCAGAAGCAGAAGCAGAAGCCATTAAGAGCAGCTCGTCGAGGGGTACCGGTGTACATCACCGCGCGCAGGCCGCCAATGACGCTGGTCCGGACGAAACGTATGACGTCAGCATGACGAGGAAAAACGAAAAGAAAAGGAAAACAGAAGAGGAGAGGAGTACGTGTAGAGGGCGGTGGCAACGAGGATGCTGACGGCGCTGACCCACTGGTTGGAGACGCCCAGCACAACCTTGAAGATGATGGCCCCGGCGTAGAGCGAGACCGAGATCTTGGCGATGACATACTCGACCATGCACACGGCGGCCAGCCACCCGCGGCAGTACTTGTTGAACCGCTTCTCCAAAAACTCTGCCCGAGAGTGGAAGCCCGAGAGGCCCCTTCCCCCCATCAGCAACGACGCCGCCACCAGTAGACGTATCATATCATGTCATGTCATGGCGGAGGGGATGTTTACCGGGCATGGTGTAGACCCTGCTGCTGAGGTAGTAGGGCACAAACACCCACCCGAGCAGCAGCACGAACACCGCCGAGTTGATCCTGGGAGCGGATGATGTGTGCGCATGTGCGCATGAGTGTGAGATTGCTTCTACGTCGCAACGACAACGGTGGGACCAGACGTGCGTACTCGAAGTGCGCTACGGCGAGACCGCTGGCGGCACCGGAGCCAGCCAGGCCTGGGACGCGAGCCGGAGAAGTGAGACAGGGGCAGGCGGGCGAGGGGAGAAGAGGGAGGCGTACCCACAAAGTGCTCACTGCCGATGTTGGAGGAGAAGAGGGACATGCCGACTGCCCACCAGGCGACGTTGCGCCCGGCCAGGAAGTACTCCGACACGCCATGCCCCTCGTTTGGTTTGCTCTGGCCCGGGAAGAAACGTGCCCCCAGGCCAATGGCCAACACGACCACCATGTAGAGCGCCACCACCACGATGTCCACCCACCCGAGCATGGCTTCGCTGCCGTGAGTCACCTCCTTGTCTGTGGTCGTCGGGTTTTGGCTACGGCGGATTTTCTCTTTCATTTCTTGGTTGGGACGTCGACGAGGACATGACGTCAGCAACAGAAGGCAGGCAGTAACGTGTTCGATCAAATCGCGATCGTGATCGTGCTCAATCGCCAACAATAGAGCGTGGAGGATGCAAAGCGAAGCGCCCTATGCTGACGAAACCCTGCGGGGCGATGATGACACGGATGTGGAAGAGCAGGTGAGTGTGGCTGTGCTCGTCCTTGGCGATATTGGGCGCAGCCCTCGCATGCAATACCACACGTACTCCTTTGCTGAAAAGGGAGTGCACGTTGATTTTGTGGGTTATGAAGGTACGAATTTGGGGTTTCGTACTCCTCGAAATTGCAACAGCTGATTTAGGATTCAAATCGCATGTTCTTCAGGTGAGCCTGCACGCGCAGAGGTGGAGCGCCACCCCAACATCACCCAGCATCGCATTTGGCAGTTCCCTTGGCGGTACGATTGCTTCTGATTGTCGTGTACATCTAAGGCCTTACACATTGGTTGTCCAGATTTCCGCGCCCCCTCTTCGTTCTCTACGCCTTCCTCAAGCTGCTCGTGCTCACCTTGCAGTTGTTTTGGGTTCTCCTATTCTCTATCCGCAAGCCGTCACTCATCCTCATGCAGGTAGAAAGCAACCTCCCTCTTCCCCACTACACGCTCGTCCTGTCGTCCTGTCGTCGACAGCTTGGCACTGACGCGTTGTCTCACACGCTACTACCCGCGCGTAGAACCCGCCCGCGATTCCATCGATGCTGGTGGTCTACATCGTGTGCAAGCTACGCGGAGCCAAGCTCGTAGTAGACTGGCATAACTTTGGCTACAGGTTCAGACCACCACTAGCTCTGGCCACTCGACGCTGAACTTACCCCCATTTCATTGTTTAGCATCCTGGCTATCAACTTGGGCCAAGCGAGCCCGATCGTCAAGCTCCACCGATGGTACGAACGCGTTTTTGGCCGCCGAGGCGACGCCCATCTCTGCGTGTCAGGTGCCATGCAAAGCGAGCTCGAGCACAACTGGAAGATCAGGTAATGTTCCCTCGTAGCCAGCTTCCGTTCGCTCTCGCTCTGACCTCCTCTTGCTCTCTTCTGAAGGGCGCATGTGCTCTACGACCGACCGCCGGCCTTCTTCAAGCGCCTGTCCGTGGCCGAAGCTCACGAGGTCTCCCCCTCCTCCCGCGCACGTCTCAGACTGGACGCACCAAGCCTGACTTGGCGAGGCCCGCCCGTGTGCCAAACTCTGGGCCTGGGAGAGAGCAGCTGCTGAGCCTGCCCGAGGTCGAGGAGGTGTTTGAGCCCTGCGCGGACAGACTCGACGAACGGCTCTCGCCGATGCAAACGCTCTTCACCATCAAGCAGGTGAAGGGCAAGGAGAAGGAGGACCAGCCCGCTACGGCCCCCAAGTATCGCTGGCGCGGTACGTCATTATCGTCGGAGCATCGTCCTTCACAGTGGCAACATCTGATCGGGTGGCGCCCTGCAGAGGACCGGCCGGCGCTGATCGTGAGCTCGACGAGCTGGACGCCCGACGAGGACTTCTCCATCCTGCTGGCAGCCATCGATGAATATGAGCGCATCATTGAGGAGAAGAAGGACCAGACCTTCCCTGACATCATCTTTGTCATCACTGGTGCGCTCCTCAGCCTCCAAAGCCATCAACCCTTGAGGAGTAGCGGCTGATCGCGCGGGTGGGGGTGCACGCAGGCAAGGGACCGCAGAAAGAGCACTACCTCGAGATCATCGCACAGAAGACGTGGAAGCACACGCAGGTCATCACCATGTGGCTCTCGGCTGAAAACTACCCCAAGTTCCTCGGTACGTCTGTGGCCACTTAGGCACGCACGCCAGTAGTACTAGCCGCCAACGACGACATGGACGCTATGTGTGCGCACAGGTGTATGCGACCTGGGCATTTCGCTGCACACATCGTCCTCGGGTATGGACCTGCCCATGAAGGTTGTTGACATGTTCGGGTGCAGCCTGCCCGTCTGTGCCTACCAATTCGCCTGGTTCGTTCCCTTCACTTTCTTTCAACGTTGCGTCAATGAGCCGCGACTTCCCGGGAAGGGGGAACTTTGATGCTGACTCGGGGGGTCGTGGGTGGCCACACAGCGTGGACGAGCTGGTCAAGCACAAACAGAATGGCCTCTTGTTTGACTCGAGCAAGAAGCTTGCCAAGCAGATCTACGTAATGGCCACCATCACTTTACAACCCGTTCTTTCTTATTTGTTCTCACCACCAAGAGACGCGCGTTGGGGGGGGGGGCTTAGAAACTGTTTCGGCACTTCCCGGGGGACAAGCGGGAGCTGGCACGCGTGACGGCCGAGGAGCCCGAGCGGTGGTCGGACAGTTGGGAGGGCGCGTGGCGCTGTGTCTTTATGCCGCTCATCGAGGGCCATGAGCTGCCCGGCCCGCACGACGATGATGATGACGACGATGGGCGGTATCATGAAGACTGAAAAATCGGTTTTTTTTTGTTTCTCGCTTTTCCTTCACCAAAAAAAACGCGGAAGCCAGAAAGGAGGAAACGGCAAAGAACAAAAGTAGCAATTAATTGGGTGGCCACTTTGCACTTCACCACAACACACGCAGCGTTGGATGAGTGGACAAGAGGAGGAGGTGGCAGTGGGCATGGGGGACTTCATGGTTGAGCTCGTAGGGGTCATCTTTCAGTTCGTTGAGCCCCTGAGCCTGCCGGTCTGCCGGGCCGTTTGCCGCAAGTGGAGCCACGACGCCCTCCAGCACTTTCTTCTCATAGCTCCAGGCACGGGCCCCACCCGCGCCCACACGAGATGGAGCCCTTTGTCCGTTGGTTTTGCAGCCCAAGTGGCGCGCAAGGGCTGGCTGTCGGTGCTCAAGTGGGCGCGCGCCAACGGCTGCCCCTGGGACGAGCGGACATGCAGCGGCGCGGCCGAAGGCGGCCACCTGGCCGTGCTCAAGTGGGCACGTGCTAACGGCTGCCCGTGGGACAAAGGCACCTGCGCCAGAGCGGCCGGAGGCGGCCACCTGGATGTGCTCCAGTGGGCACGCGCCAACGGCTGCCGGTGGGGCGAATCCACATGCGCCTATGCGGCCAAGCGAGGTCACCTCGCCGTGCTCCAATGGGCCCGTGCAAACGGCTGCCCGTGGGATCAAGAGGCCAGCCGCAAGGCTGCGAGCGGCGGCCACTTAGACGTGCTCCAATGGCTGCACGCCAACGGCTGCCCGTGGAACTCGTGGACGGCCAGAGAGGCAGCCCGGAGAGGCCACTTGGACGTGCTCCAATGGTTGCACGTCAACGGCTTCACCTGGTGCAGTTGGCCCTGGCACGAGGCGGCCAGGGAGGGCCACCTGCACGTCCTGCAGTGGTTGCACGCCAACAACCTTCCTTCTGGACACTGGACCTGCGACAACGCAGTCCGGGCGGGTCGCTTCGAAGTGCTCCAATGGGCGCACGCGACGGGCCTTCCGTGGCGAAAGGACTTCGACACATGCGAGTTGGCAGTCACTGCTGGCGACCTGGAGATGCTTCGGTATGTTCGTGCCCAAGGCAGCCCGTGGAACGCAGGGACCTGCCGCAAGGCGGCCGAGATGGGCCACCTGGAGATCCTCCAGTGGTTGCGTGCCAACGGCTGCCCGTGGAACGAGGAGACTTGCAACGTCGCGGCCGAGGAAGGCCACTTGGACGTGCTCCAATGGGCGCGTGCCAACGGCTGCCCGTGGGACGAGACCCAAGTGGGTATCATGGCGGCCGCGCGAGGCCACTTGGACGTGCTCCTCTGGTTGCGCGCCAACGGATGCCCGTGGGACGCGAGCCTGTGCTCGGCGGCGGCCGGAGGCGGTCACCTGGACGTGCTCCAGTCGTTGTACGCCAACGACTGCCCGTGGGATCAGCGCACTTGCACCATGGCGGCCGCGCGAGGCCGCCTGGACATGCTCCAGTGGGCGCGCGCCAACGGATGCCCGTGGGACAAGGAGCGCTGCCTTAAAGTGGCTCCGATCAGGTTGAGGTCAGTGATCGCTGAGTTTGAATGAGCGCCAACCATGTTGGCTTTTTTTCTAATTTTTTTATTTTAAAAAAAACAACCGCAAAAAATAAACAAAAAAATGCGGGTCAGCCGGGCCATCTCTCGACTTGCTCGTGGAGGGCGCAGAGGAGGGCGTCCTGCGGCATGTCCCAATGCGGGAAGGTGTTGGGCTGATCCTGCAGCCACTCGAACGCCGACGCCACGCGGGCATGCGTGTTGCTCCCTGTGTTGTGCAGTCGAAATAAATAAATACAACAAAACAAAAACCAATAAGATCGCTTTGAGGATCGCAAGTGAACGAAAGGGCGGAGAGGGAGCTGTGCCGAAGGGGGTGAGGGCGGGTTGGTCGAGGTAGTGAGCCTGGACGGCGAACACCACGAGGCCACCGAAAAAGCTGCACATTCGGCTGTTTGGCAAGTGCTCCTCGATCTGTGTGTGTGGTTTGTTGTGTGTGTTGTGGTCAACACCACCCTGGTTGACCAACAACATGTCAGCGCAGAGCAGCCGGGTCGTGTTACGTGTAAACGGTCGAGCTCGGCGGCCAAGCTGGCGGACGGGTTGATGAGGTGCAAGCTGATCGACATCGAGTCCCACTGCTGGGCCTTGGCCTCGCCCAGCATGCCGTGCAGCTCCCGGTAGACGTGCTCCTGGTAGTCCTTGTCCTCCTCAAAGCCCGCGCAGTCGATGACGTAGGCGATGACCGGCGGGGGCGAGGCCTGCAGCCCTCGGAACAGCCGCGCCCCGTTGTCGCCGTACCAGTTTCTGGCCAATAAAATATTAACAAAAAAACCATCATGTATATTAGGACTAATGATCACCATTGTTGCATGGGTAGTTCTCAACTCATCCCACACAGTTAACAGTTTTTGTGTGGGCTTAAGGTAAACAAATCCCATGCACACACCATTGTTGGCTCCAACACCTGCACTTTATGAGATAAGGTCTGTTTGTATATAGGAATTAGGGACAATGGCTACCATCATTTTGTGCATGAACATCAGCTTCATCTTGGCCATCAATAAAGTTGAAAGGGTTGGTATTCCACACCTAAGAAAAATTATAATTAATATATCATCATTTCAGTTACTGGAAAGTATACTTGGTCAACATCAAATAAAAGCACACTGTAGTTTTGCATAAGCAAATGTTTGATATACAAGATTCTGGTAAAATTTGTTTTAGAAAAATTAATTTTAATGCAAAATACAAAGTTGGATACCGAATATGCATTAATGCTTGATAGTCATAAGTGCCATAGTTGAAAAATTTGTTTTGCCCAATGTTATAACTTGCTGTCAATATTGTAGGTTCCTAATTCAGCAACAAATTTTGTTTAATCTAATATTATTACAAAAGCAAAAAATATATGGTTTATTTATATAATTCTATATATATACATTACATACCTGAGCTGCTTTCAAAATATCAAAAGTGGCTTCATCACTTGCCAAAATGATATAATTGGTAAAATTGAACCTTTTAATAGAACAAAGCCAATTAAATACAAACTCTTGCATTCCTTTATTGACCTATCCATAAATATTGATATACAATTAATAATATTGTAATTAACTTAATAAGAATCAATATATACATACAAAAGTAATAGCAATAGATTGTTGTGGACCATAGCTATGTAGTTGGGCTTTTTCATCAAATGCTTTTGTTTCTTTTTTTTGGAAAACAAATTTTTAATAATTATTTGTAAAATACTTATTATATAATACCTTGGATATAATCAGTGAAAATTGTTTTGTTTGAATTGAGTAAATCCAACATAATTGGTGTTGGGGAAAATGCTTAAAAAACAGAAAAAGTTAAATATATATAAATATATAGTATATATATAAGATAATATACTTGGTGTTGGAGTAATATAAGACTTTACATGTCTCCCATTGTAAATCCCCATATCATAAAAGCATATGCCTTGAGAATAAGTTGCAAACTATAATCAAATAAGTTAATTACCACAAAGTAATGCAAAAAATAACATACATTATTTAAAGTGCGCTTGGCAGCAAACCATCCCAAATTACTAACTGAACTTACAATAAAATCACATTCACCTAATAGCCACACTTCCACAATAATAGTTATATAGCTAATTCAATGTTAGAGGTTAAAAAAAATCTAATACAAACAACAAAACAAGGTGGGTACTTTTCAATGCCAGCATGAATGTTGGCAATGTGAACTATTGGAAGGTTTACACTCATTGCATTTCCTTGGAGCTCTGTTAAAAGGCTGTTCTTAATTTGTACTGAATCAGACACAACCAACACCTGCCAAGCCTCTTCGCTTTCGGGTGGTTTTTGACCCCTGTTTGGCTCAACTTGTGTAATGTAAGCATTTGCCATTGGTTACACTGGGCCACAACCATACCAGGTGATAGCCTGACTTTTTCGTTCTTGTAGAGGAGGTCGCGGGCACAGCTAAAAAAAAAGGGCACATCTTGCGGGCGGTTGCGAACTGGATCTTCCCAGCCTATCTTGGCACCACCCATACGCAACTGCACACCAAGTGTGAAACCTCCACGGTGCATGCGGTCGGTGTACGCGTTCACTATTGCACGCAGAGGTGCCACTGGGCGAAAGAGGAAGTTGACAAAGCAGCCAAAAAGCTGAGACGTCCATGTCCGCATCTGGTAGCACTGTTAAAACAAGAACCAAAGTCGTGGGGAAGAAGCAGTATACATACAGACATTCTATCTTTGAGCGATGTAGGGTCCACACCAAAATGCTGTATGATTTTGTCGTGGTAGCGCGTATTGATTGCGATTGAGTCTACCAACCAGTAATTGCTGCGCCAGAAAACTACTTCCTTGCTCTCAAACATGGTTTCTTCAATGTCGATCATATCAAAGGGGATATCCTTATATGTTGGAATAACCTGCAGCACAACACCACCTTGGTTGAACTTAAACCAATAAAGCTGATAGCAACGATGGTGTGACGCACTTTCCCAAATGTTTCAAGGTAGGTAGAATTCATATCCGCAAGCAGTGGGGCTGTCTTGGAGAAGCGCCAGTCAATGTTAAGTGGCTCCAGCAACCTGTCTAACGAGAACCGCCGCAACTTTTGAGGGCTCGTGGTGTTGTTTCCCTCACGCCTAAGCTGGGTCATCATCTCTATGAATGTCTGTTGAACGAAGGTGTCTTCTCTGCTTCGTATTGGAGGTCTTCGTCCGTTGGTCCAGGGAGCTCCCAGTCAATAAGGAATACACGATCGGTGATTATGGAGAAGAACAAGGCATTCATCACACCAAACATGCGGTCGCCCCATCCGCCGCAGGACATGTTGCGGGAGCAGCGGTAGATGAGGTACCTCTCCGGTATCTCCACCGGTTTCGGCTCCTCATTGCCACCACCCTCGTGAATACCGCTGGAGTACAGTGCTGAAGAACGCTCAAGATGCGTTGGCCCTCTGCGCCGCAACTCCTCCTTTTGATGTCGGAGGGTTAGCATCCGCCGGTGGAACGCTGAGTAGGTGCGCTGCCACGAGTTTTGACCCCAACCGCAGATGGACAGCACACGCTGGCGTATGTGTGGTGAATCTGCTCCGATGACGTAGCCGTACTGAACTTCCTCGTCGGTTGGTGGTGGCCTTTCCCAGTCGTATACTTTGTGTTGTTGTTGTGGTAGAGCAGGTGCGGTCAACCCATGCCACTGGCAAATCACGAGGATGGCACCTACGCCACAGACGTACAAGAGCCACCTCTTCATCATCCCTACTGCTGAACCGACAACAATGTTTTTGTCCCAAATTGGTTTAGGAGAGAAAGGTCACTTTTCATCCTGCTATATTTCCTTTTAAAGCAGAGAAGTGGAGTTCCAACTTTCGTCCGTTCACAGTTTCTCACCCATCCCTTTATTTCTTTTTGCCACACAACTTACTCGCCCTTCCTGCCAAGGAATGTGGACATGAACGCCGATGCAAGCGTCGATTGGTCAATGGACGCTGACGGCAACCATTGACGCCCATCCTCTGCCTCATCCTCGTCCCCTACGCCAGGATGTGGCTGGTCCAGACGACCATGTTGCTGTTGATGCTGCTGATGGTGGCGGTTGTGTGGATCAGAGGCACTGTCAAGCTCCCAGGAATCGGCCGGCTGCACGATATGGTTGTGGTGGCGGCGGTGATTGTCGTAGCTACTCCCGGCGTCGGCGTCGAGCAGGCGGGGCGCACTTCCCTCGTCCACGCAGGTCAGGTACATCTCCCGACACTCGTAGGGATTACGGTTAAGCGCGCCTTCAGCCCGAGAGAGAGAAGAGAAGAGAGAGAGAGAGAGAGAGGGACAAGAGAGTCAATCAGTCAGTCAGGCGGCAAGGAAGAGGAGGAAACGGTACGCCCGATGCTCAGCCACTCAAAGCCATGACGCTCCACGCACTCAATGAACTGATCGCATACGACGACGACAACAACAACGAGGGCTTCGGTCATGGAGCGGGTCAAAGGCAAGGATAAAAGGAGAGGAAGGGGACCTCGCGTTTGCTGGGCCAGGGTGTCGGCATCGCCCGGCTTGAGGCAAACTCGCTTGTGTGTGAGGCGTCGAAGGAGGATGTCGGCGAAGACGATGACGATGACAAGGAAGGCGCCTCTGTCGCCACTGTCGACGGTTTCTCAAGGGTGTAACGAGTGGCGTAGGTGAAGAGCGGAGCCTGCTGCGAAGGCGACGACGACAAGGCGAACGTTGACAACGTGGACACCTCTCGTGTAGTGGCTGTCGGCGCTGATGAGGACGACGTGGACGTCGCTGGTAGCGAGGCCGCCGACGAGATAGAGGGTCGGCGAGAGGAGGGCTTTCGCTGTTCGAGCAGCTGTTGGTGAAGCTGCTGTTGGTACAGGTGCAGGAAACGGATAATGCACTGGTCGGGCGTCGTGTTCAACTTGCGAGCAACCACGTCCCCTGAGTGTTTGTACCGTAAAATGTTAAACGGCTAAAAGAATGAGTGGAAGAACAGACTATGCGCAGAAGGTACATTGCACAGAATTGTGTGGGTAGAGGGAGGCACAGCTCCACAATCTGCGGTCAAGCTCATCGTTCCAGACGATGCAGGACCTGTCCGCGTCTGGTATGGTGCTAGCTGCAGCGCTGCCCAGGTTGGGAGTTGGTCGGGGAAAGGGCACAAACACAATCACTTGCGGTTGATCCATCTTGATAGTTTGTTTATGTGGCTTTGCCTGCGTGATTTTATTTTTTTCGCCATTTGTTTTCCGTGCATTCTTTTCATTCCTCTTAACGCGTTTCGTGTTTTGGCGCCAACAGACAAGGGTTGCGTTGTTGGCGGGGCTCCCGTTCAGTTAGCGATCAATTGATAGAGGGTGGACGTAAGTTCGGGTCTATACATTTGAGCGAGATGGCGGATCCTGCTCCCTCGAAGGTGAAGGTGGTCGTGCGCATTCGGCCCTTCGTGCCGAAAGAAGTCCACAAGCGCTGTGTTGTGGTCTCAGCAACTGAAAAATCATCCATTGAACTGCGCCAGAGTGCTCATGCCCCAGCACTGTGCTACGGGTACTTGCACCGTTGCAAATTAACAATTACACAATTTGTATGTTTGCCTCTCAAATTAACACTGTTCTTGCCAGATTTGATGGAGCGTACGACTCAGACTCACAGCAGGAAGAATTGTTCAAGAACGAGATCGAGCCCATGATTGGCTCTGTATTCAAAGGGATTCACACTACCATATTTGCCTATGGCATAACGGGCGCAGGTACCGTGCCGGAAGAGCCTCTGATTTTCGATGTAACTCATCCTTTGCATCTGCACGCGAAGGCAAAACGTTCACGATGCAGGGATCGGACGAGCAGCCCGGTCTCATCCCTCGTGTGGCGCGTAAGGTCGTGGAACTGGCTGCACAGCGCACGTCCGCTGCCAGCAAGTGTTCGGTCACCGTTTCGTACCTGGAAATCTACAACGAGAAGGTGTTTGATCTGCTGCGCCCCAAGTCCAAGGACCTCCCCATTCGGGAGGACACCAACAAGAACATTATCATACCCGATCTCGCCCAGGTCTCTTCCTTCTTCTTGTTCTTATGAGGAAGGGTATGCAGTTACACCTGACACAAGGTTTGGAATATGATGCATACAGCTGCCCGTGCACACCTATGAGGACTTTGCCAACACCTATGCCGAAGGCTGCAAGAACCGGACTGTCGCCCCAACGAGCCTCAACGCCCACTCTAGCCGCAGCCACGCCGTCCTCATCTTGACGGTCAAATACAGAGACGGCAAGCGCAAGTACTTGGGCAAGCTGCACTTGATCGACTTGGCCGGCAGCGAGGACAACCGCCGGACTGACAATATTGGCATCCGCATGACCGAGAGCAGCAATATCAACAAGTCGCTGTTTGTCTTGGGCAAGGTGGTCAACGCGCTCAACGACGGCTCGGTACGGCACATTTTTTAAAAGATATGTTGTTTATTTTTTATATGTTTAACTGAGGACTGACGCACCGTGTCGGCTCTCTCTCGCGCAGACCCGCGTGCCGTACCGCGACAGCAAGCTCACGCGCCTGCTGCAGGACTCGCTCGGCGGGCGAAGCTATGGCGTCATGATCGCCAACATCTCGCCCTCGGTCAACCACTACCAGGACACCTTCAACACTCTCAACTTTGCCTCCAAGTCGCGCCAGATCATCAACAAACCCATCGTTAACACCGTCGACGGTGCGTCCTTCTTTTCCACCACCCACACTTTTACTAACAATTAATTGTTAATTTTACACTATTATTAATATTAAAAATGGAAATATTGCTTGAATCTCCCCGCAGATGAAGCGTCGAGAAAGGCGCTGCTCGAGGAGTACTTGGAGCTGAAGAAGCGCATGCCGACGGCCGGCGGCAAGGAGAACCGCGCTCCGGCCAACGGCAGCCGCGCTCGCGGGGTCCGCAAGGGGGCGCGCACTTCTGCTGAGGGCGAAAACGGCGGCGGCCAGAAGATCGACCTGAACGACCTGGAGGCGTTCATTGCGCGCAAGACGCAGGAAGCGCTCGAGCAGCGGATCAAGGACATGTTCACCGGCGAAGAGGTCCTTAAGTCCAAGATGGAGAACGAGAACTTCAAGCTCCTCAAGGACCTCGAGCGTCGCCTCTTTGAGACCAATCGGCGCTATATGGAGCAGGCCCTCCACGACGACGACGAGGACGCGGCCGATCTCCACGCCAACACCGTCCTCGACTCTGCCTCAGAGTCGGGCAGTGGCGATTCAAAGGTGCACCGTCGCCACCATCGTTTTTCTTCTTCGTGGTCGATCATCATGGTCGTCCGTACCAACGTTGGTTCTTGGGGCGTGCGCGTGCACACAGGCGTTGCTATTAACCCCGTTCACGAAGGTGACGACGGGAGTCGACCTGGCCCGCAAGGCCAGGAAGTACGCCAAACGAGGCCAGTTTGATCGTGCCATCCGCTACTACAACCGGCGTACGTAGACCTCCTTTTCTCTCTCTCTTTTTTTTTATGAATATGTTTTTTGTTTGTTTTTTGTTCTTGTTTTTTTTTTTTGATATTTTTTATCACTGCGCTTTAAATTGGTTGATGACGATCTTTATCGTCCACGGCAGTGATGAAGGTCATGCCGGAGAAGGAGCAGTCGATCAAGAAGAAAATCGCGAAGCTCGAAGAGCGCAAACGCACGGAAACCACTACTCCGGCTGGGGACTCGCTTCATCACGGTACACTTCAGTGCCCCTTGTTGTTAGCCCACGACTTGGTCACTCTGCTCACTCTCTCGATTTTTTTTTTTTTTTTAATTTTTTGAAGGTCGGACAACCAAGACCACCGGTGACTCGACGCCCTTCCAGCCGTCGTCGTCAGCGTCATCCTCTGCGTCGGGCCTGGCGTCGCTCATGCAGTCTCTCAGCCTGTCCTCAGAAAAGAAGTCCAGCAAGTCCCACGCCGGCCCCAAGAAGCTGTCCTTTGACGAGTGCGGCGACGACGACCACGGCAGCAATATTAACGTTGTTGACGCCCGGGCCAGACAAGCCCCGTCCCGGGGCTCCTCAGATCAACGGCTGCGCCGCCAGCAGCAGACGCCAGCGCCGACCAAATCGTTGGCGTCCAGCGGCAGCAGGTCGGCGACCAAGTCATCCCAGAACAGGAGCTCAACCGCAACCTCGGCGAGCACGCGCACAGAGGCCAAGCCGGGCCGGACTGCGACCAGCATGGCCGGCCGGACCAAGACGGCCCGCACGGCCAACGGGAAGGAGATGCGACACAACAAAACCAACAAGACGGTGGAGGCTCGAGTCGAAGAGGTCGAGGCGGACGAGACCGAAAATGTGGACGAGGGCGTCCCAGAGGAGGAGGAGGATTGCGTGAAGGCTGAACATGATCACCAGCTGCTTGAGAGCGGCGAGGACGAGGATGATGAAGACGTGGAAGAAGGAGAAGAAGAAGAAGAAGCGCCGAAGAAGCGGCACTCGCGACGGCCACGTACGGAAAGCAGTGAGGACGAGAGCGAGGACGAGGACGGGGAGGAAGAAGAGGAAGAGGATAGCGACTATGACGATCACGAACGACATGAGGTCCGGCGTCGCAAGGCTGCCGCCTCGCGAGTTGTGAGTGCGGAGAGTGACGACGAGGATGATGACGTCGGTGACGATCAACAGGACCGCGACTCAAACACCAAGAGCCGCGAAACCCTCGCCCCCCGGAACGACGCCAAGCAGCGCGAGGAGGTGACCACCAACGCCTCTCCCTCCCCCTCATTCGCTCACACATGGAGCTTAACGACGCGTCTCTGCCTGTGGCGTGTGGCAGGAAGTGTTGGGCGTTGTGAACACCGGATCGATGAAGCAGTTGCAGCAGCAGCTGCACGGCATCGGTAAGAAGCGGGCTGAGGCGATCATCGAGAATCGACCGTTTCGTCAGCTTGCCGACCTGAGGAAGATTGGGTTGGGTGACAAGCTCTTCGAATCCTTCATGAAGCGCAACGTGTGGGAGCCTGTGTGATGACATCAAACATGTATAGTCTTTTCGCAACCTCTGTGCCTACATGGCCGTTCATCTCAAAGACCCGGTTCGCACGTGCAGCCAGGAAGGTGTTGGAGGCTTTTCCACCAGCAAGCTCACACCAACTGGGACTAATAAGTGGCCACAGTTGTTCAGCTTGTCTCTGTCACAAAGTAGAAAAGCCAATCTTTTTCAAAATTAAATATCAAGAAAAGGAATCAGTTGCCTGCGCAGTGAACGCCCTGTGAGATAGGAGCTCCCCACCACAGGCTATAGATGCGGATGTCCATCAGGTGGCTTGGTTTAGCGCTCGGTGGGCCAGCCAAGTACTGCACCCACGACGAGGCCAGCGGATAGTTGATGTCTGACCCGTCGGCCTGCCACACGGCCCAGCAGGCACCTCCCATGCTAGACTCAAAGGCAAAGCGGATGGTGTAGCCGGTGGTCTGAGCTGTGTAGATGACGCTGCAGCTAATCTGGGACTCCTCGGCTTGGACCGTCCAGCCAGAAGGCATAAAGGCGTAGTGCTGCGTCTGCTGGCGCCACGAAATAAACTGGGGCGGCTGGAGGACGAAGACGCCCTTGCTGCAGAAGAACTTCGTCAAGACCAGAATCTCGCCAAGGGTCGAGTTGACCAGGGATGAGTTGACGGCGTAGGTCACGAAAAGGCCATCAAGGTCTCGTGTTGTGCGGGACGTCGGTTCTTCTTCGGAGCCCAACTGGACGAAGCCCCCGGCCGACGCTGACGTCTGAGCGCAGGCAACGCTGAAGAACAAGAAAGAGAACACAATCAAGCACATATGTTGCATTTTGAAGCGCTGACCGGCCATTGTCGGGGCTAGCCTGTGTTTGCGGCCGAAGTGAGAAAACTTGGCCGAGTACCATCGTAATGAAGCACGAATTATCGGTGTCATAACACGCGCACGGATTGGCCCCAGGTTTTTCTTGGTACCAAAGTTTTTTTTGTGTGAAAATACAGTCTTTGTTGTATCAAGAAAGTCACAGGAGGAGAAGAGCAGGGGAAACAGCACTCATCATCATCACAGGGGATGAGTACGAAACATTGTGCTCAATGCTGCGCGGAAGAGAGCTTGAAGAAGGCCTTGAGCACGTAGACGGCATGACGGTCAGGCGGGATGCCGTAGTAGAAGGACCGCTTCTCCTCCTTGGTGCCCGGCAGGTCCATCTCGCACTCGAACAGCTCGTCGGTGTTGACAAAGGTCAGCGGCCGCCCGCTGATCTTGTTGCGGCCGGGCGATACCAGCGGCGACGTCAGGCACCGGTCCTCCCACGCCGTCTCCACGGCCGTGTCGATCAGCCTGGTGTAATGTTCGCGCAAGAGAGCACACGCGCGTCAGCCTCTGGCACACACACACACACAGGCAGAGACACGCGCGTGCGCGGGCAGAGGAGGGACGCACTTGTCGAGGGCGATGACGTCGACGCCGAGGTCCTGGCCCTGCTCGGCCTTTTGCTTGACGATGGCACTGAGGGCCATGAGGGCCTCGATGGTGATCTGGCGCTCTTCGGGAACGATGATGTTCATGAGGAGGCGCTCGACGCGCAGGGCAAAGTTCTTCTCGCCGGGCGTCATCTCGGCCAGTGTGATGGTGCTGTCGATCGTGTCCGACATGATGGACAGGCCCTTGACCTTGGCCAGCAGGCTCCACATCCGTGGGTAGAAGTCGTGCGGCACGCGGTACAGCGCACCCGCGCGCTTGCGCCGGCGCAGCCAGTTGACCTCCGACTTGAGGTCCCTGAACGACGACGTCCTCTTGAGCGAGTTGGAGAGCGACTTGCCGTCCTCGTGGATCGACTCGTTCACATAGTCCTCGTACAGCAGCACCTGGTGCAGCAGCTCTGTTGACGCACACGCGCACACACGCTTGTGGGTGAGCGACCGCACACGCGCGTACCGCACACGCGCGGAGAGCACACACGCGGAGAGCACACACGCGGGTTGGGGGAAAGGGAGGGGGGACGCACTCTTCATCTGGATGGGGGAGAGGGCCATGAGGTGCTCGTAGAGGTGCTGGTCGTACTCGTGGCCGAGGGAGAGGCGCTCCTGCTCGAGCTCGTGCATCATGGCGTCGATGATGAAGCCCACGCGCAGACGGAGCGAGCCGGCAAAGAGCGACGGGCTGGCGCGCATGAAGGAGCCGATGTAGATCAGGAGCTCCTGCGTGAGCGCGATGTCGCGGATGTCGCGCTTGCAGAACTTCTTCATCTTCTCGATCAGCACGCCCGGGGCGAGGGGTTCCCGAATGACGGTCTCCTCGCTGATGGAGCGCCCGATGGTGATCTCCTTGCCCTGCACGAGGATCTCCGTCACGCAGCCCATGAGACCGAACACGATCCGCTCCAGCAGCGACGCCGCACGTCGCACGACCGACCACTTCTTGTTGTCGACTGCACACACACGCGTGTCGTGTCAGCACGCACGCGGACACGCGCGCGCGTGTGTGCGGTGAGGGGAGGCGAGGCGAGGGGAACACGTACTGGCCTTCTCGTAGACCTCGTTGATGAGCTCCCTGACGGAGGCCTTGCGGCCGTCGGGGTGGACAAAGTCGGTGGCGTAGTCGAGGTTCTCGAGGGTGGTGAGGCGCTGGAGGAGGAGGATCTGGGCCTCGAGGTCCTTGGTGTGGCGCAGCTGCTCGAGGACCTGCGAGGCGGCCTCGAGGCGCTCGACGTCCTCCATCTCTTTGATGGACTCGTTCTCGCTCGTGTGCTCGATGGCCTCGCGCTTCTTGGCGCGGCCCGCCGGGACGGCACCGAGCAGGAACGGCGGGATCTGCGGCGACGACGACAACGCGATCTCCTCATCGATGTTGAAGCTGATGCTGCGCGGGGGCTCCAGCAGCTGCGACTTGACCATCTTCTCCTTCTTGAACATAGGCGAGTTGCAGTCTGTATTTCATTATTATTAAAATTTGTTTCAAAGAATTGTTTCAAAAATAGATATCATAAATTCAAAAAAAAAAAAACGGTGATGAAAAGGAAGGACGTACTGTCGTCTTCGAGCTTGGAGGACTCGTCGCGGGGCAGGAGGTAGTGGCGGGTGCCGACCTTCTTCTCGATGGGCAGGGTGATGAACTCAAACTCCTGAAGGAAGTCGATGCGGGCGGTGGTGGCGGTGACGAGCAGCTCCTGAAGGCGGCCGAGCTTGATGCGCTTGTCCTCCTTGAGGTCGCGCATGAGCATGAGGAAGGCCTTCTTGCCGTCCTTGAACATGTGGCGGTCGAGGAGGAGCGTCATCGTGGGACGGCCCGGCTGGCGCCAGTGCTTGCGGATGAAGGTGATCTCGGCCTTGATCGTGTCGGCCAGGAGGTTGAAGTCGCGGTGGAGGTAGTAGTCCTGCTGGTCCATAAACTGCGGGATGAACACGCAGGTCTTGTTGTTGATCTTGAGCACGCGGCTCGTAGAGAGCGAGCCCATCGGCCGGTCCGGTCGGCCCGACAAGCCAAGCTTCTCGTTGACGCCCAGGTGCTTGTCTGATGAAAAAAAAACGTTAAAAAAACCAAACAAAACAAAACAAAACAAAAGCGGACCAGAAATAAAAGGCAAATGAACGAAGGGCAGGAGGAGGGGGAAGCATGTACTGTAGGCGTATTGGAGGTCACGAGCGGGGCGGAGCTGGATGGGCTCGATCTGCTCAGGGATTTGGGTCGAGATGCCGTACTTGAGGAGCTGGGACTGGAGCTGCTCGTCCTCAGCGAGCAGGCACACCTGGACGCGGGGCTCCATGTTGTAGTGCTGCTTGTGCCGGCCAAGCGGGTCGATCTCGCCCACGGCCAGGAGACCGTCGTCGATCATGCGACCGAGGTACCACAGGCTCTGAGCCCAGATGAGGGGCACGTTCTCGTTGGGGTGGCGGGGCATCGAGTGGGGCTGCTTCTTCTCGCGCTCCACGTACTCGAGCGGCACGTAGTAGAGCTCGGGCAGCAGCTTGATGCCGTTCACGGTGAGCGCCACCTTCTCCAGTCGCTCACGGTACTCGGCGGTCTGCTCCTGGTTACCCGAGAACAGGCCGTCGAGGTAAAGGTAGGTATAGAACAGAGGCCACTCGGACTCGATGTTCTCGAACCGCTTCAGCTCCCACGGCTCTGTTTTATTATTATTTTTGTTTTTTTGTTAGTTTTTAATACATTTTAAAGAAAAAAAAACAACAAAGAAACAAAAGGTGGAAAAATACGTACCATACCAGATGCGGGTCTTGTCCTCGAGGACGGTCTGGTGGCCGTCACGAAGGAATCGCTTGCAGCCGTACTCGCCCTGGAGCTTGCTGATGACCTCCTGCCTGGTGCGCTCCACGAGCTCCTTGTTCTCGACGGCAAAGGCCGGGAAGGAGATGACGCTCAGCAGCGCCGAGTCGACCTCCTTGGAGAGGGACTCACGCGGGAGCAGATTCTCGAGAGTGATGCGGTTGCGCCCGATCTCGTCGCCCAGGACGTGGATGACCGATGCGTGCGAGCCGTAGCAGCCAAAGAGGTCAACGCCGTTGATGGCCTCGAGTGCGGCCTTGGCCATGCCCACCGAGGAGGTGTTGAGCTCCACGTAGCCGTTGTTGATCTTGTTGCCTCGCTCCCAGATGCCGTAGTCCGGGGTGCGATAGGCGCGCTCGATGTAGAAGACCAGGTTCTGGACAAAGGCCACTTCGTCCTTGGTGAAAATGATGCGCAGACCCGAGGTGGTCATCTGCGCCATCATGAGGAGGAAGATGGACGTGGCGTCCAGCTGCAGGTGGCCCCACGCGTGGTCGGCCACGACGGTGTCACCGGTGGCAGTGTTGTACTTGGCGTGCAGGCAATCCCACTGGGCGTGTGAGTTCTTGAAGGCCTCCACTTTGTGCGCCTGTCGCATCATGCTGAACAAAAGCCCTCGCATGAGCTTCACCACGCTCTGTGCAAATCAATTACGAGTAGTAAGCTGCTGATCACCCAATAAACAAAGAGAAAAATAAAGGCGACAAACCTGTTCGAGCTCATAGGTGCGACCCTGGTCATCGTCGATCTTGCGGTAGGCCAGAGCAAGACCCCAGATGGACAGAATGCTGTAAACATTATCGCGAACCCTGTTGATGGCAAAAAGCAAAGTGAGAAAACAAATGGAATTTCTTTGGCGCGCTTGGGTCGGAGTTGTAAAGAACGAAGATGGCGATGGAGCGTGGTAGAAAGCGTACCAGGCGTCATTGTAGTCGCCGTGCTGGTTGCACGCAGTCGAAGCTGGCAAAAGGCCAGTGACAGGGTGCTGCCTCGACAAGATCACGGCCGAGATCTCGTCGTAGTATTTGTCAAGCTTGTCGCGCATCTCCCTCGAGAACATCTTGGGTGTGTGTATGTGTAAATAGCTTGGTGTTGGGGGGTTGTAGTGTTGTTCAGGTCTTGTGCGTCGACTTGGCACTTGCTCTCTTCTTCAAAGCTAAGCTTACGCTGGTGGCTTAAAACGACACGAGTTCTTGTGCTTGTGGGTGACTCCTTCTCTAAGGGTTTGGTTTGAATAGGTATTGAAGGTTAGCTCGGTGAGCTTTTCTCTATCGGGCGGTGTTGGTCACCTAAGGCCGAGTGTGCGTGGAGTTGAGTGCCAACCCAAGAGAAGTTTGCCAGAGAACTGCTAAGAACACAAGAATGTGGCGGGGGAGGAGATACCTTGTTGTGGCGGTCGAGGTGGTGGATTGTGGCTGATGACGCGCCCGTTCGGCTCTTTGATGGCCCACCGGCCGGAGTGTTCGTCCTTGTGGCAGCTGCGGTTCCTTTTGATTTTCGCCTGACCAAGTGTGTAGACATTTGCGACGTCAGCGCGCGCAAAGACGCGGATCCTGCGCGGGACCTGTCCAGTAGGGCGTCGCAAAGTTGCAACTCACGCTTGGACATTTCAAGGAGTGTGCCGGAGCAGCTACGGAGATGATCTCATCTCTACCTCGTCACCGCAGTGCCACAAAGAGCCTGTTTTTGATAACATTTCCTTGTGGTTCGCCACGCCAGTGCTGGTGGCTTGCAGGTCATGTTGCTGGCCTTGAATTCAAACAAGATGAAAAGGAAAGGACATGGTTCTTGGGTAATCTGACGGGATCTGCTGATGGGGACTCCTCATGACCGTGTTGGTCGCGCGACGCTCCGCTTGCTCGGCCAACCATATTGGTAGAGCACGATCGCTACACTGAGGATGAAGGGCCCCACGATGAACCACTGCGCGCAGAGCCCAACCGACCACAGCCAAGGAGATGAATCGAGTCAGTTACCCAGGGTAAGGGCCACATAAAAGGGGAGGAATTCAGCCAACCTTGAGCGTTCGGGCATAGTTGACGTTGCACTGGATGGTGAAGCTGTCGTGCCATTCCTCGCTCACTTTGTTCATGCCCACCAACTCCACGCCGATGGCGCTGCTCACAACTCTGGACAAGAGTCACACGTCAGTCCCTTCCCTGTTGGGCCCAGCCCTCAAGGTGGGGCAGTCCAGCGCAGCGTACCCGGGCACGTCCAGCGTGACAGAGTAGGCGCCAGGATCGGCGTAGGTCATATCAAGGACCTTCTTGCCACTCACGTAGAACTGTAGTCACGACATGGCCGCGTTTGTTGGCATTCATCGACCGGAAGCGTCAACCGCGTGGCCAAGGTCTCGCCGACGACGTACCGTGAGGTGGTAGGGGGCGAGGGGCTTCTCGGCGTGGTCGACGATACGGAAGGGCACGGTGAACACGCGGCCGTTGACTTGGCGGTACCGCTCGCCCTCGACGTATATCCCGTACTCGCCGCCCATGCGACCCTCCTGGTTGCTTCGCCTATCGACACGAATAAATGAAAAATAAATAACATATAAATTTTTAAAAGAAAGATAAACTGATGGTCAAATTTGGTCAAAAAACGTGAAAAACAACGTACACAGCTGCTAGCGGCAGAATCGGGAGCGAGGTGGTGAGGGCCAACAGGCGGCCCGACGTCGTGCCCACGACCAAGTGGGCCTCTCCGTTGCCCAGCAGGTCATCGGCCAGCACCATGCCCGTACTGCAAGCGAGAGAGCGCAACATCACCATCCGGAATGGCGTGAGAAGTGGTGAATCCCAGCTGGGATGAGACGAGAGGAGAGAGAGAGAGAGAGAGGCGGAAGCCGAGTACGAGTGGTGCCCGATGTCGACGCGCTCGATGGCCGGAGTGAGCGGGTCGATGAGGTAAAGCACGCCCGAGTCGCCCGACAAGATGATGAGGAGGCCCTCGTCGGCGTTCTTCGTCCGCGGGAGCAGCAGCGGCCGGCTGTGGAGAAGCGATTCAACCCGCATCGGGAAGTTCTTGAGCTTGTCGCCCGTCTTTGCGTTCCTGCCATTTGATCAAGAACACTGTAAGGCAACCAACAAGATAGACCGAGGCCATGACGTCAGGGCCAAAGAGGGCCACGAACCAGGCCCACACGTGTCCGAGCTCGGTGGCCAGCACGATATCGATTTGGCCGTCGCCGTCGATGTCACCCACAGAAGGGCCCTGCCAGAGCCCACAATCAGCTTCACCAGAAGAAGAACATCATGGTGGTGGTGATGGCGCATGTGTGTGCGTACGGCGTGCGTAGACTGGGTGGACTGCGTGCTCCAGAGCTCGCGGCCCTGGTGGTCGAACACGGCCATGTTGCCGTTGATGTCATTGGCGATGATGTTGAGCTTGCCGTCACCATCGACATCGTGCAGGCCCAGGCGCCCGTGGATGCTGTCCATGGAGAGCGGGAACGGGTCGTCATCCCGCACCCGGCCGGTCTTGCCCTCGAGCAAGTAAATCATGCCCAGGCCAGTGCCGACCACGATCTCCACTTGTCCGTCGCCCTCGATGTCGCCCACGACCGGCGACTCATAAATCTGTTGTGGTGTTGTTGTTTTT
>NAVB01000642.1:0-13191 GCA_002179805.1 Acanthamoeba lenticulata
CATGGCCCGCATCGCCTCTGCTGGCCGAGATCATGTCGTGCTCGAAGGAGAGCGCGATCGAAGACGGTCCAGAGCACACTTGGTCCCCTCTCCTCTCCCACGTACTCGAGCGCCAGGCGCGGAAAGAGCTGGCGAGCGTGCTCTACGCCAGCTGGGCCCGGCTCGCCCGCCGTTTGGCGTCTGTCCATGATGGCATGGATCATCACCACGAAGTTTCGTCTGACAAGCTGGACCAATGGAAGAACCACACGCGCTTCCTGATGTGGGCGCTTCCCTCTGCGTTCAGGCTCGAATCCAGCAACAGCGACGTCGGTCTCAACCAAGCGCTGAACGAGGTCAACCAGCTGCTGGTCGACATGCTCTTCCATCATGTCGCTACGGCCCTTCATCACGGCGAACCCGAAGCTAGAAGCCACATTCTGAGCGTGTTGGCCCACAACGTCGCCACGGACGGGGCTGGTGGACAACGTGGTCTCCCGCTCTGGCAAGACTTCGAGAAGCAGCCCTACTGTGCTGAGCTTCTGCTCCGACACTGGCAAGCCTGCAACGCTATCGCGATGGATGACCACCAGGACATTAACGTTGGCTCCGCCTCGCTCTCATCGTCCGCCACTGCGCTCTTCGTCGCAGCGGCCCATGGCATGGAGGCCGACGACGAAATCACGCGCGCCTCGGCAGTCTACGCTCAGCAAGGTCACATCGAGCTGCTCAGCCTGCTGACCAGATGCGCAGGACCGGAAGAGGCCTCCGTTCTCGGCTCCGAGTTGATGCACACAATGCTCGTCGACACTGTGAACAGCTGGCTTGGATGGCATGCCGGCCACCATCACCGGTGCTTGCTCCTCCCCTCGTATTTCTGCTTCATGCTGTCCTGCGTGATCAGCGGGTGACTAACCTCTTGGTGTGGTGCAGGATCAACCACGCTGCACCTCTGTCGGTGCGGTTGGCCGCGGCAAGCCTCGTTAACCTGACAGTGAAGCTGCTCGGCGGGAGTGAGGGGACGCTTGGCGCCAAGGCCGGGCCGGTAATTCGCTTCCTGACCTCGCTCGTCTTTCCGCCCTCGGGAGCGACCCTGTCCTCAGCCATCGCGACTACGCCGAAGCGGTATCGGTCGCTGTCGACGTCGTCAAGCAAGTCACCCCGCTCGGCCTCCCACCGCAACTTGCTAAGCAACTTCATTTTGAGGTCGGATGCCAGCCATGAGGAAGACGCCCCTGACGATGATGACGACGAGAACAGGGTCTCGGTGTCCTCGGGCGAAGCAGCGCACATGAGCGGGCGCAAGAGCTCAAGCGCCAGCCACGAGCCTCAGCCCTGGGCTGGACTCGGGAGTGACTCGCTCAGCGGCGGCGAAGTCTCGGGAGTCGCGTTGCCGGCCGAGGAGCCGCTCGTGCTGGAAGTTATCAGTGGGGCCTCGGCCTTGCTGGCACCTGGCTGTGACCTCTTTATGGATGAGGTGCGGCTTCAAGCTTTGGCCACCTCTGATGATCATGTCTCACCATTTTATGTGTGTGTGTTGGTGCAGGTGGAGCGGCTTCTTGTAGCCTGCCTGCTCTCACGCGCTCCCCGAGTCGAACCACGTGTAGCTGCCGCAGTGGCCGAGGGCCTGGCCCAAGTGGGTCGACAGCACCTGGACCGACTGACCGGCTTCACGCGAAACGCTCTACACCACAGTGGCGAACTCTCGCTGATGACCGTCAGCGACAAGCCGCTGTTGCCCTGCCTCCATGAGCACTTACCGCAAGCAGGTGCGCTCGCCCTCATGGGCGACCTCCGCCCACAAGAACAAGTCGAACTGACTGTAATTTGTGTCGTATCTATGGCCAGCCATCCAGGATGGTCCTGAGGCCGTGCAAGCCTTGCGCCTAGCCTACATGACCGCCGTAACGCAGAGCCTCGGTCCTGGTATCTTGCAACAGCAGACCGCGGCAGCGCTCGGCATCTTTGAGCGGGTGGTCGTGCTGGCACTGTGGGCTCTGTGCTGCTCGGACGACCCGTCGTTTCATCGCCAGGGCTGTCTCCTGGCTGACCGCATTGAGGTCCGGCACACCTACAATAGACCGACAATCTCCCTTCTTCAAAGACTTACACCTCGTGGCGGTTTAGGCCGTGCAGCTGCAGCGAGAAACCGCCGACAGCTACCTGGTGGGCGAGTTCTTCTCGGGACCGATGGACTTGAGGATGCTGCGCGGGCGTGCCGCCAGGCTGAGCCAGCGGCTGGCCCGAGCCTACCCGCTCCGCTCGGCTCGTCTTCTGAAGCGGGCTTCCCGGTGTCTCCGCGCGGCCGGCTCACCCGCCCTTCTGCTTGAGGTTCTCGCCACCTCTCCTGTTAATGCATGCCGGACGCGTTAGAGCTTGCCTAACCTGACTGGTCCATCTACAGTGCTTGGAGCCGTGGGCTCGCAACTACGGCCAGCTGATGATGTCTGCAGACGTCAGTGCCCGGGAAAGGGCCCAGGAGATCGCTCACGTGCTCTTCAGGTATGATCTGTCTTGTTTTGATTTGGAAATATGTATTTTGAAAGAAACCAAATGGGTATGTTTCATGGTCTATGTGCAGGCTCAGTGGGGCGTTGTGGCCAAGCAGGACGTTGCGGCGAGGCCTTCTAGAGCCGCTGTGGGCCGCCACAGTGTCGCTTGCCAACGCAGCTACCAGCGTACCCGCCTTACTCGACTTTCTTGCGCAACGCGTCCTCCCGGCGGCCTCAGGCGAGCGAGAAGAGATCGCCCTCGACATTGGCGAGTGCGTCTGCTCGGGTACGGCGCAGCAATACGCCAGAACGTACATCATTTGTCTTATCGTGTGCTTTTCAGTTGTGGCGCAGGGTGAATGCCGTTCAGTGCTGTTCGACAGCCTGGTGAACCGGCTTGCCAACTGCTCGGTCTTCTCGAGCTCAGCCTCGGCCTCGGTTTCCGGTCTTCGCCGAGGGGAAGACGCCAGTGTCTTCTTCCACTTTCTTTCCCGCTTGCCTCTGTCCTCTTCCGCTTTCTCTTCTCGGCAGCCTCTGGTGGATTACGTCATCGCTCACCACTCGCTGGCCCTCGTCCTCCACAACGCCGTCATTCTGCAGTTTGGTTCAGCTGATGGTTCATCACCATCCTTGGCTCTGGGCAAGCAGTTCCTGCTTCGTTTGCTCTTCGCTGCGGCCGAAACCATCTTCGACGCTGAGAGCGACGCCAAGGACAACGACGACAGCAACGACAGCGCGCCTCAGATGGATTCCCCGACGATGCAGGACAACCTGCCGGCCTTGTGCTGGTCCTCATCCTCCTCGTCAGACTTGCTTGGATGTTGCCCCGCGTCGCCGATTCTGTCCGTGATATCGCGCAACGGCGGTGGCGTCGAGGCGGAGCAACTGGTAAGTCCCAGCGACGAAGTCTTGTCGGCCGTTGCCGTCGCTCGAGGCGGCCGTGCGAAGCCTCCACCAACGCGCAACTTCATGCTCAGCCTCAAGTCCCTCTCCCAGCGGAGCCTCAAGAAGGATGTCGACAAGAAGGCTTCAGCCAGTAAGGAAAAGGAGAAGGACTCGCCGCGTCGGAGCCGTAGCATCATCCATCGTGGCGGACGAAGCAAGAGTCTCACCAAACGCCGCCGCGCAGCCGTCGAGAGTGGAGAGAGCGGCCCGGATCAGATCGTCGACCGACCGCCGTCGATCAAGCGAGGCCGATCGGCCACGCTGCCGGCCCACAACCAGTCAGCACCGGTTCTGGCGCCCTTTACGCTGCGGGCAATTCTCAACGATAATGATGAAGATGACACGGCCGGCGTGGGCCAAGAGGCTCGACCCCGGCCGAGCAGCCCTTACAAGGAGGAGAAGAAGAGCTTCCAAGCCCATCTCGACCAACTCGGCTATCGCAATGCGAGCCAGACGTTGTCCTCGTTGTCGCCCCAGCCATCGCTGGCCGCGACGCGCAGCTCTGTCATGCTACCTCGGGCACGCTCACGAGAGGCGATGTCTGTGTCAGCTCGCCTCTTCTCGCTCACCAGCAACGCTTCGGCATCCCGGCAGCGTCGATGCGTTAACGACGACAATGGCGCCTGCGAGCCGTCATGGATTCCAGGCGTTGCGCCACTGGTCTCGCCAAACCCCAACGATGGCGTGCCAGGCCTCTTCTCTCCAAGTTTCCGCTTCGCCGAGGAGATGCTGGCCGAGCTGCGCGACCCAGCGCCCGACAGGCCGCTCTCGGCCTCACTTGCCCGCGTGGTGCCCCACTTGGCCCTCATCACGTACGACGACTCTCGCTTATTAACATTTAAATGTGAGAAATATTGAAAAATTAAATTTTCAGGCCGAAGCTGCGAAGCCAGTGGGCGCGTCTGGCGCTTGAATGGGGTCTACGCGCGAAGGACGACATCGACCGAGCGGCCGCGGTGGCGTCGCTGCAGGTCTTTGGCCTCTTGGGTGGCGCTGCGCACATCGCCAACACATCAGCGCCTGGTCTCGTGCCTCTGGTCGTCCGCGCTCTCTTGCGTGCGCTCTGCCACTGTGCGCTGCTCCCATCGGCCGCGGGGGTCCAAACGAACAGCCAGCTCCAGGCCAACAACATGAATGCGGCCAATCCTCACGCGCAACTCCTGTTCGATGCCCTCCTTGCTCTGCTCGCCAAGGTACGACGACCTCGTGTTGTCGTCGCCATGACAGGTGATTAACAACGCATTCGGCGGGCAGTGCTCGCGAGATGTGGCGCTCCGCGAGGGGTTCGCGGCCGCGGTAGTCCTCCTCCGCGTTGGCCAACGGGGGCAAGGCGAGATCAGCAGCAGTACCGACAGACACCACTACGCAGCCGGCATCGCTCTGCTCTCGTGGTTGTGGAACCGCCACCCCACCACCCTTGTCTCTGCTATGCAACCCGTATGCCTCCCCTTTTCCTCTCAGAAGCTTATTGTTTGTTTTATTATTTCTGATGATGAAACACAAAAAGAATCTGCGAGCCCTGGACCACCTGTGGGACACGTCATGTCGCCGCCGTCGAGGAGGAGTGGAGCCAGAAGCTCGGCAGCCGATCTCGGCTGCGCAAGGCATGGTCTCCACCATCATAGCCGCCATCGAGCGCCACCCACACCTGCTCGAGGTTCGCCACAATCCAACGTGTCTGCATTGCGACTGGCCTTTGAGAGAAGGGGACTCACCTGGCACGCCTGCGCAGGAGTCGGTGTCGGCCTTGAAGCTCCTGTACCGCATCTACCAGCCAGCATGGGTCACTAGCGGCGATGAAGATGCAAAGACGGCGGACTTGGTGATGGCCGCCCAGGCCGTGCTGTGGCTCGATCTCGCGCGGGTCGTGTGTCTCGTCCACGACTTCTTTACAGCCGGCAACGCAAACGACCAACACGATGATAGTGATCGTCATCGTGCTGAGATTGCTGATGAGGATGACGATGGCGATGATCTACAACCCGTCGACGAGCCCATCACCACCAACAGGAGAAGGAGGCACACGACGACAGCCACTTCTACTGGCGTTGAGGCAGTCCTACCTGAAATCGCGGTGGACCTGCTCGGCTCACACCGTGACAGCGGCCGCCACAGGCCCGAAGCCGCGCGATCGGGCTTGCGTGACATCAAGCGACTCATCCACGAGAGTGTCGAGTTCTACGTCAACCACTTGCCCAGGTTCTCAGACGAGGCCGCTCCCGCAGGCCCGTCATCATCCTCGCCGTCGATCAGCCTCGCGTGGTTGGCCGACGGCGTGGCGAGTCTCTATGCCGAGTTTATGCAAGTCCTCGACTCCGTCGATGAAGCCCGCGAGGGGAGCGATGCTGGCGTCGCCTTGATCGATGAACTCCTGCGCGCCTTCATGGAGAACTTTGCCACCGCCTTCCCCCTCAGGTATCTTCGGCTCTTTTCTATGACCTCTTTTTCTCTTTTGTCATCTTCACCAACTGACGGGTCGGCTCCAACACGCCAGACGCGACTTTGGGGTCGCGCTGGAGCTTGCCATGCGCCTCCTGCGGGCTGCGCTCCAGCAACCGATCTGGACCCTGCCCGTCCTCGCCCTCCTCACGCACCTCATCCTGTACGGCTCAAACTTGTTGTTCCTTGATTTCTTCATTTGCTAACGTCGTCATGAACAGGAGGAGCGAGCACGGGCTGAGCGCCCGAGAGCTGCAGACCATCACCGACGAGGTGGCCCGCCTGATGACCTCCGTCGAGAACGACGACGCCAGTACGGTGGGGCGAGCCGCTGACCAGCTCCTGACAGTGGCGCTTGCCCGGGGCGCGGCGTCTGGTGGTGTCCTCGACTTGCTGTCAGCCGAGGGCCATGACGAGGGCGTTTACCTGGCCTCGATGGCTCTCGAGGTGGATGAGGCGGCCGCGCTTCTGCATCCCGACCTCGATGTACTCCTCAACACCACCACCGACGGCGACGGCGACAAGGAGACGAGCGGTAAAGACGGTGGCGGCGAGGGAGATGGCAGCGAGAAGCACGGTGACAACGCCACCGCACCAGCGATCCAAGTGGTTATCCCGGAGCCTCGTAAGTCCGCAAGAGGACACAAAGACAAGATCAAGAAGGAGGACGAGGGAGAGGAGGTCGGCGATGAACAAGTGGAGGAGATCGACGAAGTGCTGGCCAAGGGCGAGGAGGATCCGCTCCAGCAACAGCAGCAGCAACTGCAACGCCAGGGAACCACCTCAAGCGGGCGGCGTCGAATGCTGAACATGCGCGGCCTGCGGAGCCTCCGCCTCCTGCGCGGAGGCGCCGTCAAGAAGCCCAGCACCAACAACAGCAATTCGCCCACGGTGGAAGGCCAACAACACCCGCAAGCGGTCCTTGAAATCGACGACGAGGTGATGAAGAAGATCAAGGACAAGCAGCAACAGAGGGACGACATAAGAAGGGACTTGCGAGACACAAGCGGAGAAGTCAAGTTGGTGGAGCCAAAGGGGGAGGAAAAGAAGATGGTGAAGAGCAAGGCGAAGATGGAGGAGAAGGAGGACCTGAAGCACCGGCGGAGGCGGGCCATGACCGAAGGCGAGGCCAAGGAGGCCGAGGACCCGCGCCGGGCTGCCTCTGCTCGCCGCGCCGCCTTTCTGTAGAGGCCGCCCTCTCTTGGGCAACTTGCCATTTTATTTGTTTAATAAATAAAAAGAATTTGCCTATTGAAAAAAGTGCAAGCAATGAAAGGCTGATGTGGCCAAGAGAGGTGTGGAGAATCAGGCCGAGACCCACTGCAGGCCGGAGACCTGGGCGTGCTCGATCAAGGCCACTACGTTCTGCGCGAGCTCGGTCAGGCCAGCATCGAGCTTCTCCAGCTCTTTGGTTCTGTTGTCCTTCTCGCTCGCCGCCCTAGAGTTGCGAGAGGCGTAAGTTGCGCAACTTGCTCAAGAAAAGAGGTGCTGAGCAGGAAGTACGCCATGGCAGTGTGTATCTTCAGGTTTACCGCCGCCTTTCGCGCCTTCACAGCCGAACTGCAGGTGGTGGTTAGGAACCAAATGCATAAGCAACGTGCCACGACTTTCCCTCTCGAACCTGATGATGTTCTCCTGGTCCTTGAGGTGGGCGCTCTGCGCCGAGAGAGCGTTCGCGCTGTCCACAAGCCTACCGACCAGGGTGGACAGCTCCTTCGACAGATTGATCTGCGCCCAGAGTGGGACGAAAGCTGTTTGAAAGAGCGAAAGAGGAGCAAAGAACGAATACAGAGGGGGGAGGATACCATGTCTTTCTGGCTGTGTGAGGAGATTGCGGTTGTAAACCTGTCCAGGAGGTTAGCAAGCTCACCAGCAGTGGCGAGTAGCTGCTGGCGAGGACTACCCGACTCTACCGCTCCACCAAGTTCAGCTGCCTCCACAGCGTCGCGAATGCTGCCAGCAACCTCTTCCATCTTCTGCTTTTGCAGTAGGAGCAAAAGAAAAAAATGAAAAAAAATGGGTAAAATTTTTGGGCACATTTTTATTCACTTTTTTGGCTTTTATTTTTACTTTTTTGAAGCGGCGTTCACCCAGGGCAGCCGTTGGCACGAGCCCACTTGAGCACCTCCTGGTGGCCTGCCGTGGCCGCCGCGTTGCTGGTTTTCGCGTCCCACGGGCAGCCGTTGGTGTGCAGCCACTGGAGCACGGCCAAGTGGCCTCCCTTGGCCGCCTGCCTACAGGTTCTCACGCTCCACGGGCAGCCGTTGGCACGAGCCCACCGGAGCACCTCCAGGTGGCCGCCCAACGCCGCCTCGTTGCAGGTGAGCTCGTTCCACGGACAGCCGTTGGCACGAGCCCACTGGAGCACCTCCAGGTGGCCTCCCCACGCAGCGTCGCTGCAGGTCCACTCGTTCCACTCGCAGCCATTGTCGTGCGTGTACTGGAGCACCGCCAGGTGACCCGCCCTGGCGGCCATGCGGCAGGTCCATAGGTCCCACGGGCAGCCGTTGGCGTGCAGCCACTGGAGCACCTCCAGGTGGCCTTCTGAAGCCGCCTGGACGCAGGTGGTCATGTCCCACGGGCAGCCATTGGCACGAGCCCACTGGAGCACGGCCAAGTGGCCACTCCTGGCTGCCCTCGTGCTGGTTTGCTGGTCCCACGGGCAGCCGTTGGCGCGCGCCCACTGGAGCACAGTCAACCAGCCCTTGCCCGCCACTTGCGCTGCAAAGGATGTTGGCGTGGTGAAGTCGCTCACGCGCGGCAGCTTGATGTGGTGCACGACAAGAAGCTGCTGGAAGGCGCGGCTCCACTTGCAGCACACGGCGCGACAGGCGGGGAGGTTGAGGGGTCCCACGAACTGAAAGATGAACGCTACGAGCTCCACCATGAGGTCCTCCATGCTCCCTGCCACGCCAGCGGGACCTAAGCGCCTCTTTTTCCTCGATTCGTGTTCAGCCACATCGTCACGCCTGGCCTCTTCTTTTGTTGTACAATCCATGCTGAAACTCGTGTCTGTTTTATCGTCCGCCCGACGAGCTGAGGCAAGTGAAGCGGCCTTGCATTAAAAATTCTGTTTTCTGTCAGCATTCCAAACATACTGTGATTAATTAATTACTTCAGCAGGAATGCGAAGCTGACGTAAGCCAACAAGAGAGAAGAGACAAGAAGGGCCACGAGGAGGACAAAGCCCCTTCTCTCGGTCATCAGGCTCTCTATTCTCCGTTGGGTGTGCCGTGCGCGTGGCTGATTTCCTCCATCCTCCCGTGCTTGCGTTGGGGCATGCGGTAGAGCCGAGCTCCAAGTGTAAGACCACCGCGAATCCCCTCTTCCTACTCTCATCCCTGCGCCGTGCCACCACTTGGTGAGCCTGCCTGCCGTCTAGATCCACAACCAACCAAGGTACGCCGTCGGCTTCATGCCTTTTTTCTCGCGAGAGCATCTGTAAAAGCAACACTGGAGATGCACACGGATGGACGGGAGGAAGAAATCACTGTTTGCTTACCTCGCACATGTGATCCTCACTTTCAAGGATGGCTGAGCCGGGCGCGCGAATACGGTCTGCCACAGCCAGTGCATCTCAAATTGATGGCTCAGCTTCGCCACCACGGGCTCATCGAGGGGGGCTGTCGCCTCGCTCGCCTCCTGTAGCAGCTCTCCATGCCATTTCCTCAACACCTCCCGAGGGCGGGGGCAGCTCATCGCCTCGCGGCAGCCGCCGCGCTCGAGCCAACACACTTACGCCCATGCGCGGACCGCCTTCTCTTTCGCCCCTTCCTCACGATGCCATCTACGACAGCATCCATCTCTATACTGTCCGATCCCAGCGCGGTGGCCTTCGTGAGGTAACATTAATGCACCACATCAACTGCCATTTGCTTCTTTACACGAATTGTTGATCAATTTTTTGATCACCTGGCGGTGTGCAGAGGTCACGATTAAACAAAACCATCAGCAAGTTGGCCAGGAATGAGTTGACAAGGTACACCTGCCTTTTCTCCTTTAATCTAAACGAGTCGCCTGGACCTCAATTGGCGCTGACATTCAATCACAGGCGAACGTCAGTGAGCCTCAAGGCAGCCATCCGGCCCAACCGAGAAGGCCACATCTTTGACTACTTCTGCGTAGTGGGCTACCCGCCCACGGCCAAGGTTGATATCAAGGCCCCGGCCGAGTCCAGGCGTCAGGAGCCGGTCATCCTCTACCAGTACCCCGAGGACAACCAGCTCAACGAGCAAGTCGTCCACTTCTGCTTCCCCAACGGTCCTCCTCCCTTACCTTTAAAAGCCAAACTCTGCTATGTGTTGTAGCTGACCCGTCCATCTCGTTCGGGCACATCAGGGGTCACGCCCACGGTGTCGCTGCGCAAGAAGGCGGCCGATCAGAAGTCTTCTACGCTCGAGCTGGCCAACTGGTACGTGCCCGTGCCTCCTCTCGGCTTTCTCTTCTCTTCTATACTTCTCTGGCCAGAGAGGTTAATCGTCTTTCTGCACGTTCCTCTCGCGCACAGCTCGCTGAAGGAGCTGAAGGACTCGGAGCGCTCGTTCCTCTTCCTGATGACCGGCAATGGCGCTCTCCTCTATGGCATCTGCGTCTCTCAGAACGAGCTCCTCTCTGTACATGGCGCTTGTCATTGCCTCTGTCTGCCTTGTACTACACGAAACTGACTCACTTTTTATGCGGCTGTAGTGCCTGGAGAAGCCGTCGTTCTTCAAGCAGGCGGCCTATAACCCGCCGTCGCCCCTCTCGCCCACGGAGCTGCGCTACGAGGTGTCGGCGCCCCGCGTCTACTGCCTCCTTTCGCGCTTCCCCTTCTTCAAGCTCCACTTTCGCGTCCTCTACACCCTCCTCGGTATGCTCATCTCCTCTTTTTGTTGCATTCCTTGCTTCAATTCTTTACATTCCTGACGTGGTGCACACGTGCAGAGACGGAGCGGGCAGTGCAAAAGGAAGCCTTGGCACGCTTGCGCCAACAGGCGGGGGTCAAGGCGGCCGAAGCAGCGGCTGAGCCCTCCAGCGCCGGAGGCGGGCGAGCCAACTCGCTCTCGTCCGAGGCCGACGCCACGGGCAAGCCCGACGAGGCCGCCGCCAGCTCGAGCTCCGAGAAGGAGAAGAAGGGCAGCGCCTGGAACTGGGGTCGCTGGCGCTGGGGCAAGGACAAGGACAAGAAGGACAGCAAGGAAAGCAAGTCCAGCGCCGCGGCCACGACGGCCACGGACCAGCCTGACATGCCCGGCAAGATGCAGCGGACGTCGAGCGCGCACAGCTTGAAGAACTGGGGCTTGAAGCGGCCCGGCGATGCGACGGCGGCCGAGGGCAGCAAGGATGACATCAACACGCGGACGTCGGCCAAGGCCGAGAGCAGCAGCTCAATCACCACCGCGCTCATCTCGCCGCGCCGCGGGCGCGCCACCAGCCGTGGCCCCGCCATGGACAAGTCGGGGGCCGACATCATCGTCGCGGGCGAGGCCACCAGTCCGCGCGGCGCCACTGAGGTGAGCCCGCGCGGTCGGGCGCTCGGGGGCAAGAGCGAAAGCGAAGGGGCGATGACGTCAGCAGCCGTTTCGACAGGCAACGTGGCCGCGCGCAAGCGGTCCAACTCGCGCGTGCGCAGCCTATTCGCGCTGGGCGGCAACAAGATCGAGCGCGGCGAAATCGTGACGACCGATACCACTGGCGACCACCCCGAGGCTGGGTCCGACGACGCGTCGCCTTTCCCCGGCATTCGTCTCCATCAGAACGCTGCCGAGGCCGGCGGTGAGGCCAGCGCGCCCTTCCCTGGCATCCGCCTCCACATGGGGGCCGACGAGGCTACGTCATCAACGCAGCAGCAGGGGAACGGCGACACGACGTCGGCGGCCGAGGACGTGCCCAGTGGCCTCAAGCAGGCTGACGCAAAGGTACGCGCCGATTTTTATTGCTTAAAAAAATAATTGTAATTACATATACAAAATGTAACTTTTATTTTAAATTAATGTTAACTCTGAATAGGAGAAGAACAAGGTGGTGGCTCTGCTCGAGGCCTACTACAACACGAATATACGATCAAGTCTGGGCTCCTTCAACGTGAAGCTTCCGTCGGCCAAGCGCCAGGGCAAGTTTGTGTGTCCCGTACGCACGCTCCTCCAGCATTTTCATTTTCTTTATTTGTTCAAAAAGAAAATGTGTTGACTGTGTTGTAACTGTGGTTTGCGGCCTGCGCAGGAAGGAGATGAGGAGAAGCTGATCATGGAATGGTGCGCCCCGACGATGCTGCGACTGGTGCCACTGCCCAACATCATCGTGCTCCTTCGGGCGCTTCTTCAGGAGTACAAGGTCGTCCTCCTCTGCAAGAACCTCGGCGTCCTCTCCTTCATTGCGTACTCTCCCCTTTTCAACATCCTCCTCCTCCTCTCTCATCAGCTCCTTCAACCGTGACTCACCCAGCTGGCCGTTGTTGTCGTCGTCGACAGGATGGCGCTGCTGCCGCTGCTGCGCCCCTTCGAGTGGCAGGGGCCCTTCATCCCGCTCGTCCCCAAGAACCTCGAGGAATGCGTGGAATCTCCCGGTACCTCCCCCCGGGCCTCATGCGCCCTCACTCCTCCCTTTCACACGTCTTTTTGGCTGATCGTGGCCTCCCCATGGCAGTTCCGTGCGTGCTCGGGATGCCAACGACCTGCGAGGAGGACCTCATTCCGGTGGTCATGGACGACTGCCTCATCGTCAACATCGAGACCGAGCAAGTCGTCCTCCCCGAGCGTCCTCTCCCGCCTCTGCCCCACGAGGAAGAGCTGTACGGAACAACCAACTATTATTTTTTTCTTAAAGTATTAATTCAAAATTTTAATCATTTTTTGAAAATACTTGGAATTTTGCAGATACGCACAGCTGGGAGCATTTCACTCGAAGATCTATCGGCCGGTGCAGAGCCCGGACCGGGCCAAGGCCTTCCATCGGCTGGCCAAGAGCACGAAGGAGGAGATGGTCGCCGCCGCCGGGTTCCTCAACCACCTGCGGTCCTACCAGGAGCGCCTGGTCCAGGAGATCGTCAACTACGTCCACATCCACTGTATCGCTGAGTCGGCTCCGGCCCCGTCGCTGCCGGCCCTGCCCAGCGGCCTCGCCGCTGCGGGTTCGCCCGCGCTGTCGTTCCCGTGCCTGCCGACCACGTCGTCGGGCTCGCCCTCGACGTCGCCCGTCATCACCAACTCGCCGCTGGGGGCCGCCCAGGGCTACGCGACGTCGCCGCTGGCCTCGTCGGCCTCGTACACGTCGCTCACCACGTTCGAGCAGGCCGAGCTCGAGGCCACCCTGGCACAGGCCTACGTCGAGCAGCGCACGGCCGGGTATTTCCGGCCGC
>NAVB01000645.1:0-45498 GCA_002179805.1 Acanthamoeba lenticulata
TTTTTGTTTTGTTTTGTTTTGTTTTGTGTTTTGTTTTGTTTTGTTTTGTGTTTTGTTTTGTGTTTTGTTTTGTTTTGTGTTTTGTTTTGTTTTGTTTTGTGTTTTGTTTTGTTTTGTTTAATCACCTTAATTTGCATGGCCTAATTGGTTTAAATCCAACAGCCTTCCAGACGGACTTCTTCGGTCAGGCGCACACGCCGACGCCCGTGGCGCCGCCGTCCCTCCCGTCGTCGCTCGTCTCGCCCAATCCTACCCGCTTCAGCGGCTCCGGCCCGGCCCCGAGCGTGCTGTCGCGCGAGGAGCTGTTTGACGAAATCTTTGGCAAGTCGCTGGTCCTCTTCTCCGAGCATTTGGCGGCCCACCTCATCCTCTCCTACGACGCCGTCGGCCGTACCTCGCCCTCCTCATTCACATCATCGCCATCTATCATCTGTTCGTCAACACTCCTCGCTGACGCCCGGGGCGTTCGATGATCCTTTGGTGGTGGCGCTGGCGGTGGCACCAGTGATGCTGATGATCAGGATGGCCCACCAGTTCACCGGCCTCATGTCCAAGACCCGCAAGCTGCCCATCGCTGTACGTCTATCACGTGGAAAGCTCCGCCGCATGCCCAGGCGTGCTGGCTCACGCGTAGGGACGCGTCAATGGGTGCGCTGGCCTGTGTGTGCGTGTGTACAGCATCTGGAGAAGTACTTTGTGGGCAGCCGGCTGCAGCTGCAGGAACGCCTGGCAGCCCTCCTGGCCATGAACACCGAGAGTCTGGTGCGTGAGAGACCTCCCGCTCGCACTGCATCCCTGGTGGCCAACAACTGACGGCTCACGAGCACCGTTATATGAACTTCGGGGACTCTGTAGGTCACGGCGCCCATCGCGCGCCTTAACGTCACAACCACCAACACGCACTACATCACCCTTCGCTTTGCCGAGTTCTCGGCCACGCGGTGCGTGACGCTCGCCTCCGCGTAAAAGGCCGACTGAGCTCGGTCCAACCTGACCTGAAATTTGGGGGGGGGGCGAGGGACAGCTGCGTGATCTTTGAGGGCGTGGAGGCTGAGTGGTGGCAAATGGGCGGCGTGGCTGAAGCCTGCGCTGCGCTGCGGCGCGCAATGGGCGAGCTTTTGATGCGCATGGCCGCCGTGCACAGCGGCAAGAAGAACCAGACAGTGTTCCTGATCAACAACTACGACCTCATCCTCAAAGTGCTCCACGAGTTCCATATCCAGTCGGAGGAGACCATCAAGTTCTCCGCTCTTGTGCGCACCACAACTCTTTTTTTTCTCTATTTAATTTTTATTTTTTTTACTTTAATCAAGTAACTCACAACAATCACAACAACACGGCAGTGCGACGAGCAAATCAACTCGTTTGTGGAGCAGGAGCTCACGCACCACTATGGGCGCATGATCCAGTTCGTGAACACCATCAAGGCTCAGCAGGCCCAGTCCGTCACGCCTCGCGTCGACAAAGGTTTCTTCCGCTCTTTCTCTCCTCTTTGCTGAGCCTTGGAACCGTGTCTCTCGCCCCATTCCTCATCCTTCAGGAGAAGATGTCTAATGATAGCCACGGCTATTCCTATCCAAGACATGTGCGAGAAGATTATTGAGGACTTTGGAGCCACGTGGAAGGCCGTGTGCGTCCAGCTGTCGGGCGAGGTGATGAACTTCTCCAACTGGATCAAGGGGTACGGCAAGCTGTTCTTCTGTTGTTTGGGGCGGTCTCCATCTCTGATCTCTTAAAACGTGCGATTTTCGGGAGAGCAGTGGGGAGATCCTGCGACGTGTCCTGACGGAGCTCGCTGTCCTGTACAAAAGCTTCTCCGAGATTGTCAAGGCCCACCATAAGGTTAGTTTGTTGTTGTTGGTCCTTCGTGAGAGTCGCGGTCCACTGCGCATCTCTGGCTTGGCGTTGTGGATCTAACGCCTTCTTCTTCTTAGGACCTGGTGAAGAACCTGGTACCCGAAACGACACTCACCTACGAGATCAAGAGATGCTCCCGCAACTTCGAGTAAGGTTGGGCCCAAAGCTTGTGCCTGTCATTTTTGAATTCTATTGATTTAAATGGCACACGCCAAAAGGCACCATTCTTGGTTCCCACGTCCTCCTCCCAGCTGTAGGTCGTCAAAGTAGGGGCGGCCCACCTGCAATGGGCAATGGGGGAGTAAAAGACCTGTCGTGGAAGCTCAGTCAAAAAAAGGAGTGAGCGGAGTGGGATTTGAACCCACGCATCCGAAGATAACAGTGCCTTAAACTGTCGCCTTAGACCGCTCGGCCATCCGCCCCTCATTGCGCAGGAAGAGCTATCATTATAGCGTTGTGCATTGAGTGGATATCAATATCTCCCGCCATTTTGCACTTGGTGCTATTGCTCAAAACGCAACCAGCAGAATGAGGCTAACTACATTGTGCTACATCTTCCGCGAAGGCGAGATTCTTCTGGCCATGAAGAAGCGCGGGTTTGGCAAGGGCAAATGGAACGGTAAGACCCTGTCACATGTGCCCAAGATTTAAACCTGTCCGAACACTGCTCGCTATCAGGACCTGGCGGGAAGGTTGAAAGCGGGGAGAGCATTCGGCAAGCAGCGGTGCGCGAGTGCCTCGAAGAGTCCGGGCTAGAGTTACGGCCGGAGAACCTGCAGTGGCGAGGGGTTATTGAGTTCATCTTTCATGGAAACCCAGAATGGAACAACAGGTAAGAACTCATTCAATAGCTGTGCACCACAGTGATTTATGACACCTTACTATAGGTGCCATATCTACACCACACACCACTACGCCAACGACATCTCCGAAACTGAGGGTATACGAACGGCAAACGCAACCGCGAAGCAGCTTTTAACTCACATGCTCCTGTGCGTTCCTTGTGCTGCGCACGGCAACGATCAGAGATGATGCCGCGATGGTGGCGGATAGAGGACATTCCCTACGAGGAGATGTGGGCCGTACGCCCTCCCCCCCCCCCCCAAAGATCCTCCGGCTTGCCAAGTAGTGCTCTCGCTCACGCCTTTCTGCTTTTGCTCGTATTCCCTCCCTCTCGCCCTGACCTGGCAGGACGATAAGATCTGGTGCGCACTTCCCTTGCCGGCCACTATGTGCCGCTCTACCTGACTGAATACACGGGGGAGCACAGGATACCGGAGCTGCTTGAGGGCAAGAGCGTAGGGTACCGGTTTCACTTTGACAAAGACGTGGTCCTTCGTTATGAAGCGCTCTCTGCCGACGAGCGACGCGAGGAGTGATTGTTTAAGTTGGCGTGGTTCCAAAGCGTTCAGTCTCAGTTTCAAAATGATAGAAGGGATGGTGATCGCGTCAGGTGCCTCTGGCCCCGTGGGGCTTCGCCACTTACTCCCACAGACTACGCCACGTTCGAAGTAAATTTGAATTATGAGTTCAACGCCTTAGACCACTCGGCCACACCTGCTGACATGCAGGCGGCTGGATTCGAACCAGCGTATCTCGTTTTAGGCGGCCCATGGGATGGACGAGAAAGACACCTCAACTGTGCACCAGTCCCTACCCCAAAAAACAACAAGCACGAATGAAATGTGCCTCCTGGCAGGTTGGGCGTGAAAGGATGGTGGGATTGCGCGATCAGGTACAATACAACTTCTTTACAAGAAAGGTCGGCCAGCTTGGGCTGCTTCAGCTGGGACAAGAAGAGGACAAATTCATCTGCCAAGTTGTATTGCACCATTTATTTACGATGTGGTTTAAAATGATTTCATAACTGTACATGACTGCAGAAAAAGTCTAAAGGCAAGCGCTGCAAAACTTTACATATACAGGGTAAGTCACGACTTGGGGTCGTCCCATGTACACGGCGAAGAAAGTTGATGAGGTGGTGCTTCTGAACGTGGAGGTCACGTTTATCACTTGTAAGGGAGTCCCCCTTCAAAGGTCCTGCAAGCAGCCCACAGGCGTGAGATCACGAGCTCTCATGTCCAGAGAAGGAAAGAAAGGGGATGTATACGTCGTCATCGACGAGGGTGAACTCGTCGATCCCGCTCGCCGAGCTGGGCACCTGCGAGTCGCCTGCTTTAAAACAGAAAATGTCACAAAGTGAGCGCGGCGGAATCACCACTGAGAGGACCATAGCCCACGACGAGGGAGAGAGGAAGAGGTCGGCGTACTGGGCATGATGCACTCGGCGTGGCGCCACTCCTCCATGGTGACGGGCGAGCTGTCCAGGTGGGTGAGCTTGCGCAGACGGCTCAGGATGTAGATGCGGTAGTTGTAGTAGTGGTGCTTGGCCGACGAGAAGAACGGACACGCCGCGTTGTGCAGCGTCGACAAGTAGCGCAGATTCGGCGCCGCCGCGACGATGCTGTCAAGGAACTTGTCGATCTCGATCAACCTTTTTCCCATTCCCAACACCACATGAGTCAATAGAGGAGAGGCAAGAGGCGGCACAGGGACACGAGCAAAGGGTACCAGTTGTGGTTGATAGAGAGCGTGCGGAGCTTGGGCATTGGCGGGAACTTGATGTCGTGGGTCAGGTGGTTGTTGTCCAAGATGAGCGTGTTGAGTTCCCTGAAGCCCTCCAGACAGTCGATGTTCCTATTGAAGAGGAGCTGAACGGTGAGCCAAGAACGTACGTTGTTGTCCTGCAAAGGACTCACGGAGGAGGAGAGCCACGCACGAGAGGCCGTTGTTAGAAAGGTCGAGCTCCTTTGTGGTGTACTTGAAGTGCTTCATGACCGACATGATGTCGTTGTGGCCGACCAGCTCCCACGCAAGCGACAGGCGGCCTGTTCATCACCACGACGACGATACACTTCAGTCCCTCGTCCCTTGTGTGCGCGCGCCACTCTCTGCCCTCGGGTGAGCGCATGGAGAAGGTGATCATACCCGAGGAATCCATGGGCGCGTAGTAGAAGGGCACCGGCTGCGAGTACTGGACGGTGTCGCCCTCCTTCGGCAGCGCCGTAAGGTCGACTGCGCGCGCGCACGAAGGACACACTGTGTAAGTGGAGGCGGGCCACAACAAGAGTCGCGCGTCATGAGAGATAGAGGGAATCTGGAGGCGGACCTGAGTCTGCGCTGCCCTCCTCGATGCAGGCGAGCCAAAAGTAGACGATGCCGGGCTTGTGCGGTGGTACGTGGCACTGCACAACACCCGGCGCCACTTCCTGCTCGCCCAAGGGGGAAAAAAGGACGTGAGAAAAACATCAGGCAAGGAGAAGAGGAAGGAGGACAATACCGTGCATGGCACAGAGACCTCCTCAAAGAGGCACGAGAAGCGGTAGGTCTTGTCGTCGCTCATGTGGAACCCATTGTGGACCAGTATCATCTTCGTGTACTCCGTTGACGGTCTGAGTTCGTCAAATAAATATGATAAATAGAAGGCCAGCAGAACAACAACCAAAGCGAGGGAATCCTTAAAATAAATAAATAAATAAATGAATAAATAGAGCGATTGAGGCCTGAGGCGTACCCAGACTCGGGGGCATAGCTCTTGATCTCGGCCGGACGCGGGCCCGTGCTGTCGTTGCTGGAGACCATGTTCATCGTCGACGGAACCGGCGTGAACGGTACCAGGGAGCCGTTCTCCACACGCGAAGTGAACCTACCAGAACACAACAACAGCGTAAGATACGAAAAGAAGAAAGAAAAAAACGAAAAGAATAAAACAATCATCAAATAGTTTAAAAGAAGAAAGAAAGAAATAAACAAAAAGCCACAACACGTACACCATCTCCGAGGTGAGGCCGAAATCGTCCTCGTCGGGCTCGTTCTTGACTCCGGAGAGGCGCGGAGAGAAGAAGGAGGGCGTCGATACGGCCCCCGATGTGAACGAGGGCGAGTTCAGGGCGAGCATGGTCGAGGGCGACTGCAGCGAGGGCGTAGTGGGCGCCGCTCCGCCAAAGGATGATGTCAGCCGCTCGAGGCTGCGCGAGAGCGAGCCGCCACGGGACAGTCCCAGCGCCGAGGCCGAGGCCGACGACGCGGCTGACGAGAAAAGCTCCTCGTCTTCTACGCCATTGCCCTCGTCGTGCATGCCCTGCTGTGAGTCCTCCAGGCTGTGCGAGTCCGGATGCGGAATGAAGTTACGCGGAGCCGGAGCAGGCGCCGGCGCCGGCGCCGATGATGGAAGACCCGTGACGCCGCTGCTGGTCCCACGTTCGCGCTTCGCGCCGCGCATGCCGGACGCCATCATGGGGTGAAGCGTCATCGATGACGAGGAAGAAGAAGACGTTGACGACGACGAGGATACGGCAGAAGGGACAGTGGACGAGGACGAAAAGGACATGATCGACGAAGGGACACCAGTCGTGGTGGAACCCTGCGATAGGAGCGACGACAGCGAGACAGTGTGGTCGGACTCGTTAAAGTGGCGGTCCGGGGACGTGTCCAGGTCGTCATCGTCGCCCTTGAACGAGCTGCCGCGCTTCCTCTTCTTGCGCGGATGACCACTCGCCTCTCTAATCACGCAAAAATAACCCACGGTCATCCACTGTGGCGTCAGTTGTGTGCAAAACACAAAAACAAGACCGTTTCGTGCACGTACGACTTCTTCCAGAAATAGTGAACGAGGACGGGGAATTCCTGGAGCGACTGGCCTTCTGTAACGGAGAGGCGACCGTCCTGAGTAGAAAGAAGAAAAAAAGAGATTCTCTAATTCAGCACAGAAGAGATTGCGGGGGTCACATGAGTTCAGTTGCTGCGCACCGGCGCCTGCTTGAAGTAGGTCTCTTTAACGACGAGCTTGTACTCGTTTCGCCTCCAGCCTAGAGTACATGGACGCGTCATAAGCATAGCTTACGCCTTAATACGAAGACGACGAAGTCGTACCCTTGTCGTCACCATCAGCCCGCCAAGTTTGCCTCCGCATCACGACGGCGCCCTCATCGTTTTTGTTGTTCTTGAGCTTGTACATTCCATTAGCTTCGTTGTAGATGATCAACTTGACCGACATCTTCTTGGAGTCATTCCATCGGATGTCGTCGGACTGGCAACATTAAGCGAGACACGCGCATGCGAGGTGAGTACACGACTTGTTGGCGGTCCGTCTACAGGTAGCTAGAACTCGCCTTTGGGAGCTTGGAGGGGAGCTGAAAACAAAAGTGGGACAGGAGGTGAGCACCCGACGTCTCTCGATAGGCACGCTGGCGTCAAAGAGGTAGAGGAAGCCCGGCACGGTGCCCTCAGATGGATTGATGACCACTTGATGACCACAGAACGCAACACGAACAAAAAAGAGGCTAAGCCTCGGTACGCGCAAAAAAGGAGGGAGACGAGGCGAGGTACAAGTGGATGGCGAAGGAACAGCAGCAGAGATGAGCTCGGCAAGAGGATTCTGAAGGAGCAAATGAATCAAAGGATAGTCCTTAGACCTGAATTCCTTGGCCAGATCAAGGGTCTGGCTCAAGAGGTCGGCAGAGAGCTGATCACTTCTCAAGTTCTTGAGATAATTCTTGATCTTATCACTTGTCAAGGGCACAACCTTGTTGTGATCCATTTTCACCACAGGCTTGTTGTTACCTCCAAGCCTGTTCGAACAAGCAAGAGAGAAGAAGAAGATGAAAAATGAGAAGTCTTCTAAGGCACCAACATCGAGGCTCGAAGTTACCTTGGCCAGGTGGATCAATTTGGTGCCGCCAGGAGCACAAATTCAAGACAATTGCTCTCGATCCACAATCAAGGCCCTTTTTTGCTCCCTCGTTCGCTTGTTCCGGCAAGCTCTTTTGTTTTGGCTCAACCTCCTTGAGACAACCGGGAAAAGTTACGAAGAAAAAGGGCACAAAATAGAAAATTTCACCAAACAACTCGTTCCTCTCTATTTAACGGATTGATGGGCAGCTTTTAGCCAGGCTGTGGTTATGTGCCACTTTTGTTTGCCTGCCAAGTTAAGAGAACATGGAATCAACAAGCGCCACTCGAGGTTGGACTCTCCCCCCCCCCCTCTTCTTGGCTTTATGTTCTCTGATGGACAGAAACTCCACTCTAGAGCGCACAATCAACCCGCACGCGGTGATGGCTCTCATTTTAAAGTACTTGGCCGGAGCTGAGGTAGCTTATTGAGTGGCTTCCTTTTTGCTTTCGTCTTCGCGTTTCCTCCTTCTGCTTCGTTCTCATGCGCGCACACTAGGTCATCGAGGATAGTGGAGCGTTTCTGCGGCAAAGAGGCGTGCCCATTGGCTTCAAAATGTTGGCGGAGGCTGTGCTCTTCCCCTTGGTGAAGAACCGCCAGATCAAGACGGAGAACCTGCACGCCAACCGTTACACCCTTGCCGGCGTGAGTGCCTCAGAAGCGTCCATGGCACCGTCGAGCGATGGTCACGAAGGTGAAGCGCCCAAGGTTTCTCAGGGCGCTAAAGCGAAGGGCAAGGCCAAAGGCAAGGAGGAATCGGCTGTTGATGATGTTGCTTGGCGGAGGGAGATCGAGCAGTGCATTGTTCTCGGTTCGCCTGAGGCCCGCATTTGGCGGATGGTGGGTGGTGGAAGTGAGCACCCAACCCCCTTGAGCGTCGAAGAGTTGAACGTACACGTCCTCTTGCCCTCGCATCTATCCGCACCTTCTCATGCAGCCACCACGCAGAATCAAATCGCAGCCGAACCCATCTTCAAGGGCGCCATGATGGAAGCCAAGAAGAATGGCTGGATCGAAGTGACCAAAGACAAGGCCACAGGTCAGTTGCTACGCCCCGTCTCCACTTCCTCCTTGTACTCCCGCTTCTCCTCTTCGTCCTCTGGTCTCACCACCACAGCAGGTCAGGTGATCGTGCGTGCCACAGCTCAGCACGTCGACGATCGCGTGCAGAGCATCCTCCGATTCATCGCTGAGGGCGGGCCTGGCAGGTACACGTGAAGCCTTCTCAATAATCTGCCTTTGCAACTTGTGTCTAATGTAGCTGATGTTTCTGGAACAGTGAGGACGCTATCATCAAGGCCTTCTCCAAGGAGGAGGTGGCTAGTCTCAAGAAGCGACGCTTCATCCAGCAGACCTCCTTTACTTACCATCGTATCACGCGAGGCGATCGATTTACGCCCAGCTGGGCCTCACTGGCCGACAGCCTCACCACCGAGCACCTCACCAAGTGCGCGCCCTCGCTCTCCCTCGCTCTGGTGCTTGTTGTTCAACGCCCTCATAGTCGCTCTCTGCGCTCAGCGGCTCCTGGATGGACCTCCAGCTGAAGCAGTACGATTTTGAGCGACTTGGTCGACGAGTCAGAGCGGGCGGCTTGCACGCGATGAGCCGACTGCAAGCCCTCGCTCGAACATCCATGCTCGAAATGGGGTGCGCACCATCTCTCCTTTAAACGTGTAGAAGCCCAGCTTAACTTCAAGCAAACCTTGACGATGAGATTCCTTGTTCAGATTTGAAGAGCTCCCACGAGGCACAAGCTATGTCGAAACTCTCGACGCCACCTTGGTCGGTCGTGATCAGTTCTACTTGGAGGAACAAAGGGACTCTACCTTCTTCGTTAGGAGAGATGCCGATGACGTCAGCGCTTTGACAATGCTGGTCAAGGACCGCCACTCGGCGCTAGCTCGAGTGCTTGCTGCCAACGCTTCAGCAGACACGGCCAAACTCTTTGCGGTGGAGCGCAGCTTTACTCGCTACGCGAAGTCGAAGAGGAAGGACCGTACCGCGCGTATGGGCGACAACGGCGCCTCCTCGCCGCACGCACGCCAAACGCAGCGACGGGTGCTACACAAGAAAATGCAGCATGTAGAGCAGCTGCACCTTTCTGGCTACATCATCGACCGCCAGCTAAGCCTTGCCCAATTGCTTGGTGTCTTGCAGCTGGTGTGCCAGAAGCTCGGTACCTGAGAACATTCCTCTCGCGCACGTTCTTCACTGGTTCAGTAGCCTCACCAATCATACTTCCCCTGTGAAGGCTTAAGCGATTCACAGTGCTTTGCGCGACCGTTCTCATTTGAGGGCAGCGCCTGCGGTATCAACTTCTATTGCAAGGACGAGCAGCGTACTCTTCATCTCGGCCGAGGCGGTCTGCTACACCCCATCGTCGCGAGGCGGCTTGTTAGGTGTGCTGAGGGAGATGAACCACCAGCTGTTGCCTGGTGGGAGCTTTCCTTGGAAGCTGTGGGCGAGGCGCTAGGCTACGCACACCCCACAAAGGGAACTGCACTTGATCCGCTCCTCTTTCTCGAGCTAAAGAACTTTTAGCATTAAACAAACTTTGCGTAGAGACAAGCGATGCGTGCAGTTCCCCTCCCCTAGGCGACTCACTCTTCCGGCTGGTAGTACTGTGGCAGCATCGGCGGCACGTACTCTCCTAGCGTCTGGCCACACAGCACTACGCAGTTGTTGCACCGCCAGCGCCACTATTCGGCACGCGTTAAGTCCCAGGCCCACGTGAGCGTCGGATGTAGGACGGTACCTGAGTAGGAGGCTTGCGCAGGCCCAGATTTGCTAGTGGAACCGACACAGAGCAAGTAGCGCAGCAGACGAGAGGCAGTTGTGGGCCGGCAGCCAACTTGTGGCAGCGATGCAGGATAGGCACATCAATGCTTTCTGCTGTGTAGAGCCCTTCGGGGGCCAGCTTCACTTTCTTCACGTCCCTCTCAGCTATTTCTATGTCCTCCTCCTGCTGCGATAGTTCGCTTACCGACTGCGGTGCAAGCACCCTCTTGCGCAACAACATGCTTCTTGTTCAAGGTGTGGTGCAGTCTCTACGTCGCGGTGCTGTTCTGCTCGCCGACGTGCGCCGCAAAGCACGCCGGCAAAGTTGGCCCAAAAACAGAAATTCGTCCGTACGGCAGCTCAGGGTTTTATGGGCTCTGGTGGTTGGAGGAACTCGTTAATGGAGCGCAGGAGCATGTCGGCGTCGCGCTTGGCCAAAGACTGCGCGCGCCACCTGCACCATGAACCGGACATGGCGTCGCTGGCGGAGCGAGGGATGATATGAAAGTGGACATGGAACACTGACGGAAAGAAAGCTTCAGGCAGGTTCAGTAATGGGAGAAGGGGCAAGCTTGTGCCGGTACCCTCTTGTCCAGCGATCTTGCCATTATTCTGTATGACGTTGAATGCTTGCGTTCCAGTGGCTTTCATTAATGCACGGCCGATGGCTGGCGCCACTTCCATGCACGCAGCTGCCCACAGCGGTCACCAACACCAGCGCTTTACAGCATAAGACGAGAACGCACCTGCGAGCTCGGCGGGCAACTGGTCAAGCTGGGCGTAGTGTCCTTTGGGCACAATCAACGTGTGGCCAAGATGGAGCGGATTAATGTCAAGGAACGCCACCACCTTGTCGTTTTCCATCACTACAGCAGAGTGAGGACACTGCAGGAGGCACTAAAAAGAGAAGAGAAATGAGCTCACCTGTATAGGATGGAAGCTCCCCATTGATGATCCGGCAGAAGATGCAGGTAGCATCTTCTGGATGGGAAGTCATTCTTTTCTGCGTTTTTTTTTTTTTTTTTACTTTTTGCTTTTTGCTTGTCAGCAATCGGGAGCTGGGCGCAGGGCAGTGAAAAAGGTGATTCCCACCGGCTGCAGCGCATACTGATCAGCATAGGCGCGAGTGCTAAAGCGTGATCGTCCTTTGTTCTCACTGATTCGCACGTGTTGTCAGGGGATATGTGATTAAGTGACCAAGTGGGGTTGCGTACTTGTCTAACGGATCGAACTCGAGCCGATCGGGCTGCTGAAAGAGCACAATGACATAACGGTGTAACCCTACAAGCCGCCTTCGTCAGAAAAGAAGTGATGGAGCAGAAGGGAGGGGGGGGTGTACCAGTGCCCGCACGTGGAGAGGGTCCTTTGTAAGGTGTCCCTACATCACCAGTTGCCAGATCACTGCCCCTTATGTTGTTCACAACCCAATGGCGCCTGCAGCTGCCTGTTAGCCAACGCGCTTTCGCTCTTCTCTACTTGTAAGAAAAACATACCACTCCTTAGCCATCGCGTCTGGGTCCACCAGTACTAAGGCAGCAGACGCCGGCGGTGAGTGAGCTGCTGTTTGGCCGATAAAGACACGAGGAACACAAAAGGAGGGGGAGGGGGATGATACTGAGCGAGTAGAGGTTGTGGCTCTCTCCCGAGTAGGTCACGTCAGGTTGATGTGCCCCAGCGTCTACCGACACCTGCTCCCCTGCTGACACGACAGTGCCCTGGTATGCCACCTGTGGGTTCCGCCAGCAGGTCAGAACCAACCGGTTGTGGTGCGCAACCCACACGGTCGTTTACATACAGAAATAGACACTGAAGGCGAGAAAGGGGGCAACACGTCAGGGAAGATGTGGTGTTGATGCAGCAAATCCATAACAGCGAACGAAGTACACGCAGAAAACAAAAATGATATTTATTACTTCCCGTTTGGCGCCTCTCTCCTGTTCTCTTGGGTCGTCTGATCCAGATGGTGATCAAAGAAAGAGAAGATGCATTTGTGTGGAAAAGAGAGAATAAATATACAGTTAGCAAGAGCAGCCAGATTGAGCGGGCTCAGACTTATCGAGCTGGATAGCGTCGGTGATGCCAGCAAGGTCGACACTACACAAATAACAAAGAAAGTGCGTTAGTTCCTCATTCCACAAAACGCGCTAAAGATGAAGAGAGAATGGGGAAGTGAAGAACGAGGGAAGCATGAAACATACTCTTCTTCCTCCTTCATGGCGTTCTTGGCAATGGTCTGGAACGCTTGCTCCACGTTGATGGCTTCCTTAGCGGAAGTCTCGAAGTAGGGGATGTTGCCCTTCGACTGACACCACGCCTGGGCACGCTTCTGCGACACCACGCGAGAGCTGTCGAGATCGATCTTGTTACCCAGCACGATGAACGGGAAGTTCTCCGGATCACGCGGGCCGGCCTGCACGAGGAATTCCTCACGCCAGCTGTGAAGGTTCTCGAAGGTCTTGGCCACATTGACGTCGAAGACCAGCACGCAGGCGTCAGCACCACGGTAGAACGCCACACCCAAGCTCTGGAACCTCTCCTGACCAGCTGCGCGACGACGAAGTTTGGTTAGATCATGGGGCATGCAAACAACTAAGCAATAAATAAAAAAAAAATAAAAAAATCTGAGCAGTAATTTTCATCCATTGATGAAATTTATTTTGATTAAGCACTTGGGGTGGAAAAGCAAACGTACCCGTGTCCCAAATTTGGAGGGTCACCAGCTTGTCGTCGACCATGACCTCCTTGGTCAAGAAATCAGCACCAATGGTGGCCTTGTACTGGTTGCTGAACTTCTTGTTCACATACTGGTTCATCAAGCTGGTCTTGCCGACACCGCTGTCGCCGAGGATGATAATCTTCAACAAAACCTTCTTTCGGGTGGACATGGCAGAGAGTAGTGAGACGAGATGGGATGATCGGGGAAACACACACGCCTTCGCGCTTTGAAATCAAAAAAGATGGGCCCGAGAGAAAGTGCGTTCCCGTTCCTCCTCTCCCGCCAGCAAATTTAGTGCGGACTCCCACACGAGTTTTCCATCTTGGCGCAGAAGTGGCGGCAAACGCCGTAGCGAGCTGGGAAAAAACCTAAGACGCGCCAGAAGCTGGCGTTCCTCTCCCAGCAGCCACTTCTGCTTCAAGCAGAAGTAGAAGCGAAGAGCAGGAGAGAAACAGGAGGAAAGTCAAAATTCAAGTTTGTTTCTCCTTTTCTCACCGCGGCAAGGCAAAGAGGAAAGAGGAATATCTGCGCTTATTGAGAAATTAGTGGAAAACAAGCTTCCGCTTTTTAAGCCGGCACGAACAGGTAAAAATCAGATCAGAACACGTCAGAAGAACAACAGCATCATGCCGCGCAGAGGAGGAAGTTCGAGGTCATCCGCTCCGAGGCCCACGGCCACTCACGCTCCCGCTAAGAAGGCTGCTCCCCCCGCCCCCGCTAAGAAGGCCGAGGCCCCCGCGCCACAGCACCATGCCACTACGGCTCCTGCGCCGGTGATGGGAGGCGGCCAGAGCTTCCTCGGAGGTGTGGCCCAGATGGCCGCTGGTTATGCTGTCGGTCATGTTGCTAGCCGCGCTATTGAGAACGTCATCTTCGGTGGCCGCAACGCCACGCCTGAGCAGATCCAGAAGGCTGAGGAGGAAGTGCAGCACGGCCCGTGCGCTCGCCCTTATGATGGATTCCTCAAGTGCCTTAAGAAGAACGAGGATGATGCCACCGAGTGCGACTGGGCCTACGACATGTTCAAGGAGTGCCAGACGACCAACCGGGCCAACCGTGACTTCGGCTATGGTGGAGAGACCAAGGAGCAGAGCGCTACCTATTAAGATCTTTCGCGCCTCAACCAACATCAACCATTCATCCGCTTGTGAAAAACGCTTCTCCTTGTTCTGAATAAATAAATAATTCACGCCCCCCAAAATGGGGAGCAGCTTCAAAGTTCATCCTCCGACCTCAAAGATCGCCGGTTAGTGTTCGTGGTTGCCCTTCCGTGGCTTCGTTGCCGATGCGCTGATGGCGGTGTTGTCTTCTTGGATGCATCCAAAAATTCGCCTCGGATTCTATTAAGGTACTCTTCGGCGTCCTGCTGGTCCTCAGGAGAAGGAGAATCGCCAGCGCTTTGTTGCTGCTTGTGTCCTTTGGCGTTCATCTCCTTGTAGTAGTCAGTGACGCTGGCGATCGGCGTGTAGTAGTACTTGATATACACGACGAAGAGAACCACACCAAACACTACCGCCAGCAGAATCCACATGCGGTCCGTGCGGCGGTGGTTGTAGCGAACGCCAACGAAGAGAGCCACCAAGTAGCTCACAAGAGCGAAGACCGCAAGGAGGATAGCAAGCTGCATCTTGGTAATCTCGCCTGACTCATATCCCGCGTATGCAACTAAAAACGTAAGACCAGCAATGATCAAACATTTGACAGAGATGTGCAGCTTCTTGGGGTCGAAGAAGACCGTCACGAGCAAAGTGAGCAGGGCTTCCACGACATGCAGCGGCGTCAGCATCTTCTGATCTTTTTATCTATTCTTTTCCTGCTCATATTTCCAGGTGTTTCTCCTGCTGATTAAAAAAAAAAACGCAGAACCAGTGCTGGCCACAAGAAGACCGCTTGGAATCTTGTGCACAAGAGAAAAAAGATGGCGGGGAGGCAGCCTATGGTAGTTCAGCATGCCGAGCAACCACTGGTGCAAATTCGGGAGTGGGTCACTAAGCGGTTGAAGCACCTTTTGGGCTTTGAAGAGGTAGATGGCCTCGTGGACAACCTTATGAAGCTGCAATCTGCGGAGGATGTTGAAAAATACATCAAGGTACCCTTTTCAGTTGGTTGTTGCACGCTCGGAGAGGTCCAGGCGCTTCTTTCTCACACTCGCGGTCGCAGGACATATTGGGCACGGAGCGCAAGGCAGTACAAAAGTTCACTGAGGATTTGATTCAAAAGCGTAAGGACGCCTCTCCTCTGTTCCGCACGCTGGGTGTCAGGAAGCCCACGCCGCCTCCGGCCGGCGGCGCCGGCGGCGAGGCTGCCAACATCAAGGTTTACCGCAAGAAAGATGAAGCTGACCCCTTGTACGTGCTCCTTCCTTGCCCTTTCTCGCTGCTGGCAGCCTCGACTCACCGCCATCGGCTCGATCAACAGCATGGTGAAAAAGAAGAAGCCCGCCAAGTCCAAGGACGCCGGGCCTGGCGGAGGCGGCGACCAGCCTGGCCAGGGCAAGAAGAAGGGCGGCAAGGGCCAGGTCAAGCAGGCGCCCGGCGAGTCCCTCCAGCTCCCCGGCCGTGCCTGGTGCGGCTGCATGGGTAAGCTGCACTCACAGTCCTTCCTCGTCTCGCCCCGTCTTCCTACCAGGCTTACATCCCTGGCCCAGTAATTGGCTTGTTTGTTCACTCGCTCACTCGCTGGTTGGTCGATTTTATGCAGCGGCTCGGCACCCGCTGCTGGGCAATTGCCTCTCGTGCGGCAAGATTGTGTGCGCGCAAGAGGGTGCCGGGCCATGCCTGTTCTGCGGCAACCCCGTCGGCGAGGCGCCTGGTGCCGGCAGCAGCTCTCTATCCAAGCCAGAGGTGCTTCTTCCTTTCTTTTTCCATGATTAGCGATTCGCCTAGGCGCTGACGGACCACCTTTTCAGGCTGACGCTGAGTACGACGCTAGTCTTGCGCGGGCAGTCGAGCACAAGGACAAGCTGCTTGAGTACGAGCGAACCAGCGCGCGTAGGACTGTTATCTATGGTGCGTACTTTTCTTTATATAGAAATTTATATTTCTATTTTTATTTCTATTTTTTTTAAAAAGTAAAATATATTTGGGGACAAAAATTGTGTTATTTTGAATTTTAATACTTTTCTGCTTGTTTATTCCTTCTCTCCTTCGTCCAGACGACCAGCAGGATTACTTCCAGACCGACGGCTCACAGTGGATGACGCCCGAGCAGCGCAAGCAGATGAAGAAGCTCGAGGAGGAGCGCCGCCAGCAACGTGAAAACGCCAAGAACAAGATGTCGATCTCGTTTGACTTTGCCGGGCGACGCGTGATGGTCGACGAGGGCGGCGAGGAGACCAGCGATGCCTTTTTCTTTGAGAAGGCCGACGAGATCGCACGAGGCGTCCTCCAGAACCCGAGCCTCCGCCTTCCGCCTCCGGTCTTCACAACTGCCGACCAACGCGCGACCGCATCTTCTGGCAAGTCGACCGGCAAGAAGCAGTCCAAGGCTGCTGCCGCTGCTGCCGTACAAGCCGCCTCTCAGGATGACGACGATGACTACAACAAGAAGCTCCAGCAACGGTATGACTCCCTTTGCTCACAAGAATTAGAGTTTTACAAAAAAAAGAAAAAAAGAAAAAAGAAAAAAAAGAAAAAAAGAAAAAAAAACAAACAAACGGACAAACAAACAAAACACACTGGGATCAATAAGGAACAAATTTTAAATTATAAAATAATAAAAAAGTGACTGACGCGTGCATTCAGAATTTCGAAGCGAGTGCAGCACGACTACTACGCGATCGACAGTGAATGGACTCCGGAGGAGGATGGGGTACCTTGCCTTTTTCTTTTCTTTTTTTCTTTGCCCTCGTTTTGTGCGCTATGGCCTTAACATCGATCCCACACAGGCGTCGTCATCAAGCTCGGCCTCCTCTTCCTCTTCGTCATCGACGACGACCAGCAGCCACCGGTCATTCAAGTTCCGCGGCCTGTGCGAGCGGGCCTTTGACTACTCGGCTCTCTACCCGTCCAAGACCTTTCACCGGTGGGACGCGGCTGCGCGGCGCGAGGTCATCACCACGCTCAAGCAGGCCGGCGGCCTCACGGCCTACCTCTACGTCGTCGACGCCTCTGCCGAGGCCGACAACACCAAGGCCGAGCTCGAGCGCGTCGGCCAGCTGGCCGAGCTCTGCGCAAGCCAGGGCGTCGAGCTGGTCTACGGTCTCAGCTTCCCGGCGTCGTTCTTCACCGACGCGCCGGAGAAGGACAAGCTGCGCGGTCTCGTCGACAAACTGCGCATCGTGGAGCGCATCGTCGCGCTGGCGGCGAGCCAGCAGGACGCCGGCGGCTGCACCCGCTTCGCCTTTTTCTTTGACGACGCGCCGGCGCCGCACCTGGCGTCGTCCACGTCGCCCGTCTCGCCGCTGTCCAGCGGCGGCAAACAGGCCCTGCTGTCGAGCCTGCACGCCTACGTGGCCAACCTCCTGGTCGACGAGGCCCTCAAGCGCATCAAGCAGGCCCAGCGGGCTCACCTCCGCTTCTTCCTGCTGCCTCTCTTCTACGGGCGCGAGCTCAAGGAGGTGCGCCTCCCAGGCGGGGCCAACAGCAAGCCGGGCGCGTCGCCGTCCTTCGGCCAACAAAAGGCGAACAAGGAGCCCGAGCAGGAGATGGACAAGGACGTCGTGCAGTACTGGCGCGAGATGGATCGCAACACCCGGCCCGAGTTCACCTTCCTCTTCTCGGGCTTTGCCTCGATGGAGCCCCGAGCGGCCAAGGGCGGCCCCGTTCAGGGACATCGGCCTCAGGGCGGCAGCGGTGGTGGTCTCGGCGATGCCCACGCGCTCGCCAAGCTCAAGCAGCTGGTGCAGCAGCATCAGGTGGTCCTGCTCGACACCTACCCGTCGCTCATCCCCACCTTCAAGGCCTCGCCGTCGGCTTCGTTCCCGGCGATCCCGTACATGCAGGGCTACGAGGGCCGGTTCGCCGGGGCGGTCGAGTGGGCCGAGGGCGTGGCGATCCAGGTGGCGTCGGGCCTGGTGGCCCCGCGGGCTGGGCTCGCGCCCCTGCTTACGGCCTTTGACTACCTGCTGGCGCCCCACGCGCACGACCCGTCGATCGCGCTCAAGTCGGCCCTCCTGCGGCTGCTCCAGGGCGAGGAGCGCCTGGCCGACGACCTGCTGGGCCTCATCGACGCCGCGCCGTCGGCTTCGTCATCGTTTGCCATTCGCAAGTTCAAGCTCAAGAAGCTGGCCACGCCCACCTTCTTCCAGGAGACCAGTGATCGGCTCGGGCACGTCCGCAAGAGCCTCGCCGCGCTCCCGTTGGGCGAAGAGCTCAGGCCATTCTTCACCTTGCTCGATGCCTTCCTCGACATGAACGCCGCCGGCTTCGAAGTCGAGGCCTTCTTTGAAAAGCAGAAGCAAAAGGAGGGCGGAAGCCAGCAGGAGAAGAAGAAGTGGGACGAGTTCAACGAGGTAGCCCTTCGCGCCCTGCTCGGACCTTGATGACGACCAACTCACCATTGTCTTGTCCTTCCTCCCCCCCTCCCCTTGTGCAGATCAAGAAGAGGCTGACCGAAGCGCAGCGAAAGTTGGACCAGCTCCTCGCGCCTGTCCACCCCTTGGCTACGCTCAAGGCGAATCAGCGCGACCTCAACACGGCCTACCTTGCCGGTTGATAAATACATAAAGAAACACGTCCCAGTGAAGCGATGTTGGTGATGGCTAAAGCCAAGTAAACGCGTTTTACACAAAACAAAAAACTCTCAAGAGAAGAGCCACGCCTGAAGCTTGCTTTGGAACTCGACCACTCGGATGAGCTCGGGCGTGTGGGCCTCCCAGGCCTGCCTACCTTCAGAGACAACGCTATCGAAGAGCACGACTTCCTTGGCCGGCAAGTAGTCGAGCAGATCCTTCTTCTTCGCGTAGGGCACCGTGGTGTCGTCGCCCGCCCAGAAGAGGAGCGTGGGCAGGGAGAGCACTTGCTTGCTGAGCTGCTCCATCAGGCTCTCCTGCAGCGCTGGTGCAATGAGCACCTGCAGTTGGCAACCACGACCGTGTTAAACATAACTCGTTGGACACGTGTAGCGGCTGTAAGTACAATGCGATAGACATCAGGGTGGAGCATGTTGGCCAACTCGAGGACGATCCGCCCACCGTAAGAGCGCCCAACCAACACTGGAGTTCAGGGTCAGTGTAAGCTCCGTGTACGTAGGCACAAGCCGCACGGGAGACGCACCGAGCTTTTGGTGCGGTTCCTTCTTGTCAGCAATCAACTTGCGAAGGGCTCGCACCTGTGTCTCGGCCGCGACTGCTTGCTGCGTGCTTCCAAAGTGAGTCAAGCGGCGTCAGCAGTGCTTGTACTAAGCGGCACGTACCGAGTCGCTGGGGCCAGGCGTGGCCTGGCCATGTCCGAGCATGTCGACAGCGTACACACGGCCGAGCCGAGCAAAGAAGTCCATGTGTGGCGCCCAGTGGCCAGCGTTCTGGAACTCCCTGCTGCCCCCATGTACCTGCGCCACGCCACTCGATTAAACTCTGCCCACAGCAGAAACTACGGAAGAGGCTCGCACGAGAAGGAACATGTAGTCGCTGGTGATGCTCCCACTCACAAGGTAGCTAAGCGCTTGTCCTTCGCCCACTTGCAATCCTTCACGAGCAGGGCCGGGAGAGGAAGAGCTCTCGTTCATGGCTGAGTCAGGAAAAAACAGTTCTTCAGAAGCGCTTCGGCTTTGCAACTGCTGTCTTGCCTTGTGCCTCACGAGAAGGCGTATAGTGATGGCCGAAAAGAGGATGAAGATGCAAACAACGGCCCAGCCGGTCCACGAATATTTGCCGCACCCGAGATGCTTGCTAATCACCAACCACCACGGCTTCGCACCACGGGCCTTTCTTCTCCCTCGAACGATTGGTGGTGCTGTCTCCAGCCTGTTTCGCATGCACCGTCCTCAACCTGAGTGCAGTCTGCGGGCGCCAAGCGGAGGAAGCATGCCCAACTTCCGAAAACATTTCGAAAATTTGAGTTTCGTTTGACCGCGGCCAGCAAGACGGCAGCCCTTCTTCACTTGTGTCTACGCTCCGCGGCATGTTCACGTTTCTTGTTTTGTTTTGGTGCTTGGCCTTTACACACTGTTGCAACCGCTGGCTTACTTGAGCTCCACAGTGCCGCCCAGTTCCTTGAACTTGGCCACCATAGCATCGGCCTCTTCCTTCGGCACGTTCTGCTTGAGCATGGACGGAAGCTTCTCCACCATCTCCTTCGACTGCGATACGAGAGAGAGAGAACGAAGGAAGTAATGCAAGAGTCAGGCACTTTGGAGCAAGGCGCAGAGAAGGATGAAGACTCGGACAGAAGAGAGCTGAAGCCATCAACTATGCTAGAAAAGAGGGACCATCAACGAACCTCGAGCAGCTTCATGCCAGGCTTGAGGGCACGGATCTCCTTGAGCACCTTGAACTTGTCGGCTTCGGCAACAGCCACAAGTTGCACGTCGAAGATCATCTTCTCCTTCTTCTCCTCCTTGGGGGCCTCAGCGGGGGCGGCATCGGCAGCACCGGCGCCAGCGGCGGCTCCGGTAGGGGCCGCAGCGACGACCACGCCACCTCCCATGAGGGCGCTGTCGGGCACGTCGAACCGCAGCTGGAGCAGCTTCACCAATTCAAACATCTCGACCTGGTTGAGCTGGAACAGGGCCTCACCAATCTTTCGCACGCGCGGCGAGAACTGGTACTGCTTCCAATCGCTCACGTACGTCCAGTCCTTGGGTGTGGGGAAATCGGAAGTGTCGGCGGTGAAGGGCTTGCCCTCACCAAAGTCGGGCTGGGAGATGGTCTCCAGCTTGAGCGGCTCATACGCCTCCTCGGGGCTGGGCGCAGCGGCGGCCGGAGCACCCTTGCCTCCCTTTGCCGGAGCGGCATACTAGAAACAAACATGAATCACATAAAATGAGGAAAAATTGATCCGGATTCACGCCCCCCCAGCGCAAGGGGGAGGCGAATTGTACACTTCTGACAATGGACGCAACATTGGCCTCAGAGACCACCGCAGTACGCGAGCCATTGCTGAAAAGGCCTTTGGGCAGAAGAAGCGACGACTTCAGTGAGTTGAAATTGCCACATTTGATAAACAGAATAAATCGACTGCCCAGGGCCAAAGGCGAATAATTAAGTGCAGCGGAGAATTGAGGCGTACAAACAGCAGAAGCCTGCGGGCTCTGGCGCAGTGCGAGGCGAGGGAAAATGTTCACGGTGCTCCGCCGCATGATTTTGTGGAAAGGGTGCTGCAGATGGAGATGACGAAAAGATGTCTGCGCCGTTTGTCCCGTTCCTGTCCGGCACCGCCTTGTCTGCTCCTTGTCGACAACCCCTTTTTCTTTCTATTTTATTTTATCCCTTTTTATTGTTTTGGTGTCCACTCCAGATGAGCGCAGTGAACGACGACCCGCGCCTTGGTGCTCACATCGTGCCCGGCCAGACAGGCGACATTGTGCTTGTGGGCTTTCCTTCAGATGAGGGCGTGAAGCGCAATGGTGGACGCCTTGGTGCTGCAGGTCACTCCCTCGCTCCTCCTTTGCTCGGCCACAAGCTCGCTCTATTAATGTTGTTTGGGCGAGCAGGTGGGCCAGAAGCGGCGAGGAAACACTTGGCGAAGGTTGGTCCTCTCGTCAACCCGGAGCACAGCATCGACATACGGTATGGGTGTCACCTCGCTTCTGTGGTTCTTCTTGCTTGCTGGCGGCCAGCTCACCTCTCCCTCGTGCCCCAGCGGTCTGAAAATCGCAGATGCTGGCGACGTTGCCGTGCCAACTCTGGAGGAGGGCCACACCATACTTACCAACACGGTACAGAAGATTATCGAGCAGGGTATGTGATTACCTTGGGCCACGCTCCATTGTAGTGTAGACTCTAACCTAGACCACACCAGGGGGTATCCCATTTGTTATTGGTGGTGGCAATGACCAGTCATATCCCAACGCATGTGGCCTGCTTTCGCAAATCCCTGTGTACAACTTGCGTCGAGTGTGTGAACCGTTCGCTGCATTCTTCTGATCAGTGAGCCATCTCATCTCTCTGCCCTGTGCAGTGGTTCCATGGCGGCAATCAATATCGATGCTCACTTTGACGTTCGACCGTTGAAAGAGGGTCGAGTGCACTCTGGCTCCCCGTTCAGACTCCTGCTTGAAGACGGTGCACGCCCACCCTCTCGCTCCCCTTTCTACAACACTGGCTAATGCGGGCACAGAGAGATTCAAGGGAGACAACTTTGTTGAGTTTGCAAGCCAGGGCAACCAATGTAGTGCGATCCATGCACAGTACATCCGTGACCACAATGGCAAGATCGTGTGGCTATCCGACATCAAGAAGGTACTATTCACGACCAACGGTAGCTACGATCGACACTTGCTTATCATCAACGTAGTCGGGGATGACAGCAGGGGAACTGTTCGCGTCTATCCTCAAGGAGCTGAGCCAACGCTGCGAAGCGATCTTTGTATCGTTTGACATTGACTCGATCAAGAGCAGTGATTGTCCTGTACGCTCTCTCCGCACTCCTATGTGGACGCTGTTCCGACCAGTCCTGAAGAACCGATCGTACAGGGTGTGAGTGCTCCTGGAGCAATTGGAATTTCGTCTGAGGACGCCCTCGATATCTGCTTCGTGTCTGGCAAGAACCCCAAGGTGCGGCTGGTCGACCTCTCCGAGTACAATCCCGTCGTGGAAGAGTATCGGTACGAATACCAACGCGCACATCGGGCAATGAAAAACGGAGATCTAACACCGACGCTCTCCTCGACACCAGGACGGGCCGTCTCGTAGCGACGATGTTCTACTACTTTGCCATGGGTGTTGCTTCACGCGGGTGATGCGTGCCACGGCCATCAGCCAAGAAAAAAGAGCGAGAAAAAAACGCAGGAGAAAGTCGGGAGCACCGGTCGTTGATTGGTTGTCGATTAATGTCGACCACGGGTGCCTGCTCATTTCGCGTTGCGCTGGTGTGTGAGCAATCCATTCCCTTCTCTTTTGTAATTATCACAGTCCCATCAAGACCCTTGGTCATTCCCGCCTCCAACAATGAGCACTGATTCGTCGAAGGTCATCGTGTGCGACAACGGCACTGGTTTCGTGAAGTGCGGCTTCGCCGGCTCCAACTTCCCGGCCTCCATTTTCCCCTCGATGGTGGGCAGGCCCATCATGCGTTCTGAGGAGAAGTTCCAGAACGTCGAGATCAAGGACATCATGGTGGGCGATGAGGCGTCCAAGGCCAGGTCCATGCTCCAGATCACTTACCCGCTCGACAACGGTATCGTCCGCAACTGGGAGGATGCTGAGCACGTGTGGAACTACACCTTCTTCGAGAAGCTCAAGATCGACCCCAAGGACTGCAAGATCCTGCTGACTGAGCCGCCCATGAACCCCCTCGCCAACCGCGAGAAGATGGTTCAGGTCATGTTCGAGAAGTACGGCTTCAAGGCCGCTTACATTGCCATTCAGGTGCGTCTTTTGGTTTTTGCATTTTATGCGTTCTGACTTGGCCCATTTTACTGACCACGTAAATTGTGTACATTTCTCCAGGCCGTCCTTACGCTCTACGCCCAGGGTTTGTTGACTGGTGTGGTCGTCGATTCTGGTGACGGTGTGACCCACATGGTGCCTGTCTACGAGGGTTTCTCGCTCCCCCACTTGACCCGCCGTCTCAACGTTGCTGGCCGCGACGTCACCCGCTACCTCATCAAGCTTCTCCTTCTCCGCGGCTACGTCTTCAACAGGACCGCCGATTTCGAGACTGTCCGCCAGATCAAGGAGAAGGTTTGTGAACATCACTTTTGTTTGTGAATTCAGTTGCGCGCATTGAGCTAAATGCCCTTTACCTGCTGCACAGTTCTGCTATGTTGGCTACGATCTCGAGCTTGAGAAGCGCCTGGCCCTTGAGACCACCACTCTGGTTGAGAAGTACACTCTGCCTGACGGCCGTGTGATCCGTATCGGCGCTGAGCGTTTCGAGGCTCCCGAGTGCATGTTCAACCCGGCTCTCGTCGACCAGGAGAGCGTTGGCATGGGCGAGCTCGTCTTCGACTGCATCAACAAGGCCGACATCGACACCCGCGCTGAGTTCTACAACCACATCGTGCTCTCCGGTGGTTCGACCATGTACCCCGGTCTCCCCTCGCGTCTGGAGAAGGAGATCAAGCGTCTCTACTTCGAGCGCGTGGCCAAGGGCAACAAGGTCTCCATGCAGAAGTTCAAGTGCCGCATTGAGGACCCGCCGCGCAGGAAGCACATGGTGTTCCTCGGTGGTGCCGTGCTTGCTGAAATCATGAAGGACAAGACGGCCTTCTGGATGAACAAGGCCGAGTACGAGGAGCAGGGCGCCCGCGTCCTCCGCAAGTGCTTCTAAGCGCGCTCTGCGCACACAATACACGGCGCGCTGCCCTTGTCGTCGTGCACGAAGGAGATCAAGCTTCCGTTCTCTTCAGTTCTTCCTCTTCCGTTCCTCGCGTGTGGCCTTTAGTGCGCAAGGGACTTCCGCCACCGGCTGTCTTCCTCGCAGGTGGCGTGGAGCGACAGAGCCCTTTAGCTTTCTCGAGTAAGTGTTGGTGGGTCCCAGGCCTGTCTCCTGCCCCATGTTCTCGTCTCTCTGCCTTAGCCCCCAATACATTTTGCGTGTTTCGGTACAACGCGAGTTCAGCAAGAAATGAGGAAGGAAAAAAGGGAAGTTACTGTATGGCGCAGTTGTCGTTGCTTCATTTCAGATTCATTGTACGCACAACTCCACCTCACCACTTCGTTGACAGTTGTTGGTGTTGGCGGCAGGGGAAGAAATGGCAACAAATCAAGCGCGTGCCTTATACGACTTTCACCCAGCGAGCGAACAGGAGGTCGGCTTCTCTGCCGGTGACATAATCTCGCACGTTGAGGTTGTGGACGAAAACTGGTGGCGCGGCACTACCCCCAACGGAAGCTACGGCCTCTTCCCCTGGTACACCTTGGTTTAGTTCCTTCTTGTTATGCTTCGTTCTTCTCACGTAGCGTCGCTTTCGTTCTTTGTGCTTTGGGGGGGGGGGGCATGAAGCAACTATGTGGAAAGGATAGAAGCGGCCGCAGCGCCGGCACATGTGGCTGCTGCCCCGCCCCCGGCGCAGTTGAACATCGCCGTTCGTGCTTTGTGGGACTACGAGGGCCAGACTGACACCGAGCTCAGCATTACCAAGGGCGACACCTTCACGGTCATTGAGAAGGACGATGAAGGTCCCCAATTCTCCACTTGCGAGTTATCTCCTCCATTTTCGTGTCTTATTGTCTGTTTTCTTCTTCTTCACGCGCTCAGGCGTGTGGTGGAATGGCGTCTACATGTCGGGCGGCCAAGAGGTCAAGCGGGGCTGGTTCCCCGCATCCTACGTCGAGGAGGTCAGCTCCACCCTTGCGTCGCCTGTTGCCGCTGCCACCACCACAACCAGCCCGGTCGCTTACAGCCCAGCTGCCTCCAGTGCGCTTCTCGTTCTCGCTCATAGTGTCTCCGAGGACATCATTTTAACGCTTTTTTCTCTGTGCCATGAACATGTGCCGTCCACAAACACAGGCACAAGCGTGTATGCTTCCGCGGCGCCGGTGCCGACGCCCATGCCGGCCGTGGGCGGCTACGGCGCGATGGCGCGCACTACGATCCCCATCGGCAATTCCCAGCCTGCCCAGCCCGAGTTCACGATCGTAGTCTCGCCTCGGCACGAGCCTCCTCCGCCGCAGAAGGAGATGAAAAAGGTGTCACATTTGCATATTTCTTCATTTTTTTTTTAAAACTATTTTGTGAATCGCTGACTGCCACTTGCGGACAACAGGAAAAGATTGGCAAGGACACGTTCGCCTTCCTGGAAGTTCATGTGTTTGAGTGCACGGGCATCCCGTCTCCCAAGAAAGGTCTGCCGACACACCACCTGCATCTCCTGTGTGTGCTCAGTCCGGGTTAAGCTCATAATCATCTCGTAAACGACAGGAGCGGTGGTGCAGATCGGACTGAAAGAGTTTGGCAAAGCCCGGAAGGTGTTCCAGACGGCCACTGCGAAGAAGGCGGTGACCGATCCCATCTGGAACGAGAGCTTCCAGCTGTACGCCCGCACTCGTCTTCTAAGCACCTTGTTGTTTTGGCCCCTAACCGAGCGGCACGAACAGCAACATCGTCGATCCGGAGGAGACCAACCTGGTTGTGACGCTGCTCGACGGCAAGAAGGTGGTGGGCGAGCTTGACTTCCCGCTTCGCTCGTCCAAGCGTACGCAGTTCGAGGAAGTAGGCGGGCTTGGTACGTTTTTTTCTTTCTTTTTTTAAACAAACGGAACATTCATCATAAAAAAAAAAAAAAAAACTACAAGAACAACAATTACAAGATCAACTTATTGATTGATTTGTCCGCAGAGAACAAGTGGGCGCTGCAGGGCAAGGAGGCCAGTGGGACGCTGCACCTGATCATCAAATACCGCGATGTGAACGCGATTTCCAAACCGGCCCAGTTCGTCAAGGATCAGTCCATCACCGCCTCTGGCGGGGCCATGGTCACCTCTAACCTGAGGTAGGTCTATCTTTCTTCTTTACCCTTCTCGTTCTCGCACTAAATCAGCTATCGCCTGTGCTTGCTCACGTTATCGCCTGCTAGTCCCGAGTGGGCCAAAGTGCTCACAGCGGCAGTCGACCAGCCGCCCGCCCAGCCGCCCGTTCAGCAACAGCAGCAGGTAAGCGCCTACCCGCCTGCTTGTCCAGTCTCCTCGGGCGAGTTCCTAGTCCCAGGTCTGACCCACACTCTTGCGTCTGCGTGGTGCACGCATGCGTCCAGTACGCTCCCGTCGCAGCGGCAGCCCCAACGCCGGTTCTTGCCGCCGCTGCTCCGCTGACTCATCAGCCCGTCGCTCCGGTCGCCGCCGCGGGCTACCAGCAAAAGCCCGCGCCGCCCGCCGGCTTCAAGCCACCCCCGCCTGCTGTGCGTTCTCCTCATTTTCTCCCAGCATGTGTGGTGAAAGGCACTGACCCAGCAGGAGTGGTGGCCTCGCCTTGCTCAACTTCAACAAACAGGGTCCTCGTCCCGCAGCCCTGCCCGGCTACAGCTCGGCGGCCAGCGGCGTCCGGCCACCGCCTCCGGCGGGTCCGCGACCGGCCCCGCGGCCGGGCATCGGCGCAGCTTCCCCCGTCGCCGTGTCATCTCCACAGTTTGCGCGGCCATCACCTGCCTCGCCCGCCGGCTTCAAGCCTCCCCCGCCCGCGGGTCCTCGCCCCGGACAAGCAGTACGCCAAACCACGCTTTCGTTTTTTTTTCTTTCGTTTTTTTTCTTTCGTTTTTGTTTTTAGTTATTTTCGTTTTTATAAACAAAAAAAACTATAAAATAATTGTGCTGATGTGATTTGTGTTCGCAGCCGGGTTTCAAGCCGCCTCCGCCAGCTGGACCGCGCCCAGGGGTCGTCTCACCGCGCCAGCAGCATCATCACCATCCACCGGCTCCGCTGCCCGCCACGCCAACGGCCTACCAGCAACAGCAACAGCAGCAGCAAGGCGGCTACTACGACGCACAGCAGTATCAAGGAGGCAACTACAACGGGGCCTACGGCCACCAGCATACCTACCAGTAGTTGTGTTCTCCCACGAGAAAATGAAGGCAGCGCTGCTTGCATTTGTTTTGCTCTTGGAGGCCAGGTGGACACGAGCATTCTTCCTTCCTTCCAAGCTCTTTCAATGGCCCAAGGGTATTGCCTTCCTCTCCTCAAAGGGACCGTCCTTGCTCCTTTCCATGAGGTGGACCTCTCGCACCGTGAATCGCAGTTCTTGCCACTCGCGTTGGTATTGTTCGCGCATTCGTTCTGCTTCTTCCTGTGTGTCGTTGGTGGAGTAAGCAGACCACAACACGGAAGGAAACAAAAGCGAATGGCTGGCACCTGGTCTGCAAAATGGCCAACTGTCAAGTGTGGGAGGAAAGGAGCCTGCGCGCTACATCGGGGGATCGCACGAGTGACGCCCTCGAACATGCGTTGTAGCCCGTCCACCGGATCGGCCTCAGGGACGAGCACCAAGGTGAGCGCCTTCTTCTGGCGCAGGAAGTCGAAGCGCCGTAACCGCACCTCGAACGAAGGGACCTGCTGGAGCTCTGTTCGCAGCTTCTCCTCAACGTTATCAAACTCGCTGGCCTCCACGAAGGGCGACGCCACGGTGATGTGGGGGTAAGGTGGCCGTGGCACATGTGGTGCCCTGTGCCGTGCTTTGATGGCCAGCAGCGGCGGCCAAAGCTCTCGAGGCGGCATGACCACTGCTGCGCTGAGTTTCGTCAGCACCACCATCGCTTCTTGCCTTCGGCGCTCCTCAGCCTGATGCCAAGGCAGCCAGTTACTCACATTGTCCAGCCCTGTCGCCACGCTCCATTCATACCAGTACACTGCCATCTCGAGCGGTTTGTGTCTCCACGGCCGAGAGACCTGCTCGTCTGCTCTAGGTGCAGCTGCTTGCAGAGAAAAGCGTTTGTACCGGAGTATTTCTCAAGCGCAAGCTCGCGTGTTATGCGAGGCATGGGAATGTGCGTTGGTGGTCTCCCTGGAGAAACACAACGCGCGAGGAGCTCTTCAAGACAGACTTGATTCACGCGCATCGGTGCTCCACAACACTCGCAAACAATGCACAAGCTGGGAGGCGGGGGTGGTGACAAGAGCACCGTCAAGGTCAAATTCGAAATCACGTTCAAGGGCGTGACTGGCCTGCCGGATGGAAGCAAAGAAGTCTTTTTGGGCTGGAAGCGAGGCTCCAAGAAGGGCAATCGTGGCGAGACCAAACCTGTTCAGTTGTCACCTGTTGGTGGCAAGGGGAGCGGCGCACAGTGGAACGAGACGATAACCATCCAGGCTACCATGTTGCACTACGAACGCCTCAAGAAGTTTGACAAAAAGACACTCGAGGTTGCGCTCAAGGAGGTACTGTCGGCTGTCCTGCTTTCTACCCTCATCATCGCTCTACTCGCATCTCAATCGCAAGAGATTCATTTTGGCTCGCGAGATTTTTGTGTTCGGCCACTTTGTGTGGACTCACTGCCGACTGACTGGTGGCGTGGTCCTCCAACAGGTGGCGAGCGGCAAAAAGGGTAAGGAACTGGGCAGCCTTGACATCAACTTGGGCGACTTTGCGTCCAACGGCGCCAGCGTCACCAAGGACTTCAAGTTCCCCAAGTACGCCACCCGCCCTCCCACCACTACACCACGCACCAGAATGCTGACACGGGCCTTTTTCCTGTAGGATGAAGGGAGCCATGAATCCTGCGCTCTCGGTACTGCTCTCTCGTGCGCACAGCCTTCGCTATCGTTTGTGTCTGACCGTGTGGGTCTCCCACCTGGGCAGGTGCACATCAAGTCCCAGTGGGCCAAGATAAACGGCAAGAAGATGGTGAAGAAGTACGTCCACCAGCGAGTCCGTCCACTGAGCTGCTTGTAGCCTTTGCTGACCTCGGGCTGCTGCTGAATCGGTTTCAGGGCGGGCGCCGATGAGGACGGACAGGACGACTACGACCTCGTCACCGACGACGAGGGCTCCGACACATCCGAAATATCCGAGATGGAGACCGACGCCGAGAGCGAGGCTGATACTGATGTACGCCATGATCAAGGCCGCGTGTGCCGTGTGTGTCGTGCTCACCGCAAGGTGTGCGCTATCCAGGCGTCGGACTCGGAATGGGGCGAAGACTCAGACTCGGAGCGGGCCAAAGCCCAGGGCGACAAGGAGAAGACCGCGTCCGCCGAGAACACCGGGAGCGAGGGCGGGGAGGAGGACAGCCTGCAGAAGAAGCTCGAGGAGGAAGAAAGGAAGATGCTCGCCATGGAGGGCATCTACCGGAAGCTGCGCAAGCGCGAGAAGGAGAAGAAGAAGTTGGTTGAGCTCGCCAAGCGTGACAAAAAGAAGCTCGAGGAGGCTCGTCTCGAGAACGAGCGGCTCCAGCAAGAGCTCGACGCGGCCAAGCTCGCCGCATCCGATTCCGCCACCACTCGCGCCGATGACTCGTCATTGGCCGATGCCCAGCAGCAACTCGAGCAGCTCAAGGAGGCGAGCGACACCGCGCGACAAGAGACTGACCGCCTTCGCCTCGAACTGGAGTCGCACGTGAAGGCCGCAGACGAGGCACGGCAGGAGGCCGAGCGACTGCGTCACGAGCTCGAGGAGGCCAAGCGTCAAGCTGATGAGGCCAAGCGGCAAGAGGGCGACGCGCTGAGGGCCGAAGCCGAGCAGGCGCGCAAGGAGCTCGAGGAAAAGGCCGCAGCGCTGCAGGCCCAAACGGCCGAGGTCGAACGGCTTAGACAGGAGTCTGAGCAGGCCAAGCGCGACGCTGAGGAGGGCCGCACGAGGGCAGAGGCTGAGCAGTCTGAGGAAGCCGAGCGCCTTCGCAAGGAGGTTGAGGCCGCAAAGAACGAAGTCGAAACCGCGAAGAGCGAAGCGGCGGCGGCCAAGAGCGAAGCAGAAGCGGCCAGAAAGGAGGCTGAAGAGAGCCGCGCGGGCCAGTCGGAGGAAATCGAACGACTGAAGCGCGAGGCCGAAGCAGCCCGGGTCGAAGCCGAAGCTGCGAAGCAGGAAGTGGCGACGGCGAGAAACGAAGCCGAGGCGGCCCGGAAAGAGGCTGAGGAGGGTCGCTCGAGCCAGTCAGAGGAAGTGGAGCGTCTCAAGCGCGAAGTCGAGGCGGCCAAGGGCGAAACCGAGGCGGCCCGAAAGGAAGCCGAAGAGAGCCGCGCGGGTCAGTCGGAGGAAGTGGAGCGTCTCAAGCGTGAAGCTGAAGCCACAAAGAGCGAGATCGAGGCTGCTAAGAACGAAGCTGCGGCCGCAAAGAGCGAAGCCGAGGCTGCGAAGAATGAAGTCGAGACCGCAAAGAGCGAAGCCGCAGCCAAGGCGCAGGCTCTCGACGAGAAGTCACAAGAAGTTGAACGGCTTGCGCGTGAGATTGAGGAGCAGAAGCGCGAGTCTGAGGAGCGACGGCAGGAGCTTGACCGCGTCAAGGCCGAGGCGGGCGACAAGGCTGAGCAGATGGGCGCTGCCCTCCGCGAAGCCGAAGCCAAGGCCGAAGCCGCACGGCTCGACGCCGAGTCGAAGGCGCAAGAGATTGAGCGACTTGGCCGGCTCAAGGAAACACGCGAGGCCGAACTCGAGGAGAAGAAGCGCGAGCTCGAGAACTTGTTGCAGAACGAAGGAAACAAGGACGGCATGCTCGACACCATCCGCGAGAGCCTCAAGACCAAGGACGACGAGCTGGCTCGCGCTCGCCAGCAGGTCGAAGAGAAGGACGCCCTCCTTCGCGACAAGGACCAGGAGCTCACCACACTGCGCGCTACTCATGAGGAAGAGCTGTCCCGCGCTCGTCAACAAGCCGAGGAGAAGGATGCTCTTGTGCGTGACAAGGATCAAGAACTCGCTTCGCTGCGCACGTCCCATGACGAAGAACTCGCGCGGGTGCGACAGGAACTGAGCGACGAGCGCAACGCTGCGCTGGCGAGCAAGGATCAGCGCATTGCCGAAGTCGAGCGGGAAAGAGACGAGGAGCTCGCCCGCGTGCGGCGCTTAGAGGAGGAGAAGGCCGACGCACTTCGTGGCGCCGGCGAGCAGCGTGAAACTGAGCTGCAGCAAGTGCGCGATGAGCTGGCTCAGGTTCGTGCGCAGCTTGAGGAGCGCGACCAGCGCGTCGCCCAGCTGGGCGAGGCCCAGGGCGCCAAGGAGGAGGAGCTGAGCCGGTTGCGCCAGCAGCTCGACGAGCTCGCCAAGGAGAAAGACGGCGCGTTGGCTGACCGGGACCGGCGGATCGACGAACTTGTGCGGGAGAAGGAGGCTGCCACTGAGGCCGCCACTCGGCAGAGCGGGGAGGCCGAAACCGAGCGGGCCCGCGAGGCCGACCAACTGCGCGCGCAGCTCAAGCAGGTCGAGGAACAGCTTGCTACGGCCAACGCGACGATCGACACGCAGTCGAAGCAGCTGGCCGAGGCCGAGGAGAAGCAAAAGGCTGCAGTTATCGCCGCCGCCGCAGTCGCGGTCCCTGTTGTCGTGGCCGAGGCCCCGAAGGCCGCGGATGAAGCCAACGTGAGCAAGAACGAGCGCAGGCGGTTTAACCGCGAGATCAACAGCCTCAAGGAGCAGCTCAAGCAGAAGGAGGCCGCCATCGCTCAGCTCGAGCAGCAGCAAAAACAGCAGCAGCAGCAGATCGCCAAAGCTGCCGCCGCGGAGCCCGAGTCGGCGCAACCCGACGCGTCCGCGACCGAATCGTCGACCAGCACGACGCCGGCCGACGAGCCGAGCGCCGAGGACAAGAAGGCCGCATTCAAGCGCCAGCTCGCGCTCAAGCTGGGCGCACCTCCCATCCTCCCGTCGGCTCAGCGTCGGCGTGCGCTCAGCGACCCTGAGCGTGGCGCCGGTCCCGCAGGTACGTTTTTCAATACCGCGTTGTAATCAACCCGAAGTTGCGGCTCACCTGGCTTGCGCGCACAGAGGAGAGCGAGTCCAAGTCAGAGATCGTGAGGCCCTCGAATGAGCGCTTAGCCTCGATGAGCAAGGACCGACCTATGCAGACCGGCAAGCGACCACCAACGCGCGTGGGCGGCAGCACCATCCGGTCGCGCAGCAACAGCGAGGACCTCACCAAGCTGCAGCAGGATCTCGCGGCCAAGGACGACGAGATCCGGCAGCTCCAGGAGAAGCTGGCCGGCCTCGAGGCCGCCGCGGCCGCCGCGGCCACCACGGCTGCGGCTCCCAGCGGCGACGATCAAGCGGAGCTGTCGAAGGTTCAGGAGGAGTTGCAGACCGCGCGCGAGACCAACGAGCGCCTTCAGACCGAGCTTCAGCACGCCCAGACCAAGTACCAGGACGTGGTTCGTTGCTATTTTAATATGGAGAAAATTACTACCTTTATACATTTCAGTTTTTATATATTTCTATATTTATTGGTTTTCTACATCAATATTGCGCGTAGAATCAGCTGTTGAGCGAGTTGCAGGCGCAATTGCCGACGCTCTCGAGCTCACTCGCCTCTCTCGCGGAAAAGCTGCGTGAGGAGGAGGAGAAGGTCAAGGCCAAGGAGGCCGAGCTCGAGCGCCAGCAGACCCACGCGGCCGAGCTCCAGCAACGCGTCACCGCCGCCGAGGAGGAGACCCAGACCCTGCGCGACACCGTCCGTGGGCTCGAGGCCGATGTTGAAAAGCAGCGCGCGCAGATCGCCCTCCACGACAAATCGGTCGATGACGATGCTGGCAAGCAGCTACAGGCCGAGCTCGAGGCCAAGATCAACGACAAGCTCCGGGCCGAGGAGCAGCTCGAAACCGCGCGGCGTGAGCTCGATCAGGCCCGCGAGCGCGAGCGTGAGTGGCAAGACCAGCGCGCAGAACTGGAGGCTGCCCGGGACGAGGCCCGCGCTGCGCTGGAGACCGCACGAGCTAGGCAGGAGCAGCTCGAGGCCGAAGTGGCCGAGAAGGACCGCGTGCTTGCCGGCGTGCAGCTGCGCGTCGTCACCCTCGAGAAGGAACTCGAGACCCGCTCGAACGAAGGAACCACCGTCGCTGCCGTCGCTGCCACAGCCGCGGTCGATCCGGCCGAGCTCGAGCGACGCGACGACGAGATCGCACAGCTCAAGCAACTCGTGGCCAGCCTCATGTCTGACAAGGACGCAAAGCAGCAGCAGCAGAAGAAACAGGACAAGGGCGAGGACAAGGACCAAGAAGAAGAGGAAGATGAGGACGGCCTGAAGGCCAAGGTAAAGGACCTCCTGCGTCGCGTGCGAGACGGTGCACGGATCGAGAAGGTGGTCTATGGCAACGCTGAGCTGGACGACGAGAGCGGAGCGAGTGAGGACGACGAAAATGATGATGAGGAGGAGGATGATGTCGACGGGAAGAAGGGCCAGAAGGCCGCGGGCGGGAACATGGCCAAGCGGGCGCAGGCGCTTCTCGACTTCCTTGTGGAGCGGGCCGCCTTTGAAAGCGAGACGGGCCAGGACCTTCTTCGACACGTTTCCTCGTCACTTCGCGCTGCTGTCAATGTACGCAAAACCACCTCCGCCTTCTTCATCTTCTCCATCATCATCATCATGAAGGCCACAACAAGAACTAACACACGTCAACGTTCATATGTCGACACAACAGCTCGGCGCGGCCGACCGCGCGATGCAGTGCCGGTGGCTGGCCTTTAGCACCCACCTGCTCCACTTGATCTCGACTGACGATTCCGTGTGCGAGAACCTGCCCGCGGCGCTCCTGCGCGACCTCCATGACCCGCGCGAACGCGGCGTGCAAGTGGCCTTTGAGCCCATCGACTCGGTCGCCCGCGCACCGCTGGCCGACAAGAAGACCCGCACCGAGGAGGCCAACGCGGCCTTTGTGCGCGGGCTTCAGCTCACCGTGGTCGACGTCTATCGCAACATTCTCGCCAGCGTCCAGAAGGACATCGGTATGCACTTTATGATTTATTTTTATTTTTTATTCAGCGCTAAAAATCAAACTATTCCTTTTATTCTTATCATTGCTGACGATGTCTTGGCGTGGCAGAGCCCTACCTGATGCCCGCCATCCTGGCGCAGCCGGCGAGTGTGTTCTCCAACACGTCCAACCGGCTGAGCGCGGCCACGTCCTCCAACCTCTATGAGCTCCTCAAGGACTCGCTCAGCACGCCAGACGATATCGCGAACCTGCTGGACGCCATGCTCACCGCCTTCCGCCAGGCCAACCTATACACGACCGTCATACGCCAGCTCTGCGTGCAGGTCCTGTGCTGGATGGACATGAGCCTCTTCAACTACCTCACCAAGGCCGACGTACGTTTGTTTTTACTTTTACTTTTTTTACTTTTTTACTTTTTTTAAAAATGTTTTTGCTGTGCCTGAATTGATCGATTTTATCCCCGCGCAGAACCTGTGCACGTGCAGTAACGGCTTCCAGATCAAGTACGCGCTGGCGGAGATTGCGCAGTGGTTCTACCAGCCCGCCGTCGCGCCCTACATTGACGCCAACACAGCGCGGTGCGTCCTGCTTTTTTCGTTTTAATACATGATTCTAGCCCGCCTGCCGTACGGCACGTGTGGTCACGCGTGCTGATGCGTTTCTTTTGGCCCATCCCAGAACGCTGTTGACGCGCATCAACGAAGCTGTGAACGTGCTGGTGATGGACCGTTCCATCTTCTCGAGCGAAAGCATCGTGCGGGAGGTGTTCCCGTCACTCAACCCTGTGCAGCTCATGCACCTGCTCGACTCGTTCCGCCCAGACGAGTACATTCTCTCCTCGCGCTTCGTTCATCACGATCATCAACCTGATGCTAACACTCAACACAACGTGTTGTACAGAGTCTCTTCGCAGCCTGTGCCGGCCGAGGCGAAGCAGCTGCTGGCGCGCATGGCCAGCAAGGCGCGAAACACGACGATGTTCCTCCAGTTCGACACATCCATGCTGCTGCCTTACACCAAGCCCTAAAGGAAGAGATTACTAATAAGCAAGAAGAGAAGTCCTCCTCAGCAGCATTTCTTGTACAGCGACACTCTCCATATTATCAGCACACAAACATGTTTTGATTTTCTTTTGTTTTTGTTGGAGCTCCAAAAAGCTTTGATAAATTGTTGTTTTTATTTACCTGTAATTAAGTAGTTCACCAGCTGGGTGGTGGGTCTGCAACAAGCTTCCTGAACAACCTGTGTGAGCTTGGCAAACCTGGTCCATCAGTGACACTGCTCTTCTTCCTCTTCTTTTCGCGTCGGTTGGCGAACCAAGAGCTTGTTGGCCGTTCCCCTTCTGAGCCCGTTAGCTGGTCTCCTCTCTCCTTTATGAAGTGCTGCTCATAGCGGCAGCGCCATTCAGAGCCTTGAGCAACGCCGTTTTTAATTACTCGCGAGGCAGAAGACGTCAGGTTGGGGAGCAATATTGAAACGGCTCAGAGAAGGAAGACAGGAGGAGGGAGTGGTGATGGCGAGCCAAGGGGGCGAGATGGACGTCTCGCCGCGGCTGCGGGGGGACTCGATCACCGACGCCGACCCATGGATCGCCAATAAACGATTCGATGTGGGCGAAAGCGGGCGACCCAAGGCAGAAGAAAAACAAGATGGAACATCAACAACGGGAGAAGGTGGAGGCCGAGTTCTGCCCGCCGTCTTGTCGCCTCTCTTCCACAAGCGCTCCAAACGAGCCGACAGCGCCGGCAGCAAGGACAAGGATAAGGTAATGGCCCTCCTGCCCAAGGAAAAGGGAACAAAGAGCAAGAAGAAGGCTGCGGCAGCCGCATGCCGCGTCACGACCGATGACTTGGCCTTTGCGGCCTCGAGCCACTCTCCCGACGAGAAGAAGGTTCCTTCCTCTCTGTCGCCTTCATTTTTCGTCTTCGTTTTCGCTTTTCCGCAGCACCTTAAAGGCTCATTGCGCAGAACCCAAAGAGCCGCTCGCGAGGTCAGCTTCTGCGCTCGTTTTCGCAAACGGCGATCGTCGACCCGCGCCACAAAGCCGAGCTGGCCAGGCAGCTCAAGAAGAGCAGCGAGGTCGAACTGACCGGCTCGCCCGTGGCCGGCCGTGCCGGCGGCAGCCCGCGGCACGACGCCCTGCGCTCCTCCTCCGCCGCCACGGCCGCCGCCGCGGCAGCTGAGCAGCAGCAGCGGCTCAACAAGACGTCGCCGCGCTTCCACTCGCTGAGCAGCAGCCAGCAGGAGAAGAAGGAGTTTGAGCAGAACCTGCGCGGGGCCAACGTGCAGTTTTACCGCAACGTCAAGAAAGGCGGCCGCCGGATTTACCGCAACCTGTCCGACGGCGGCAACCTCGACGAGGACGACTCGTCCTCGGCCGCCACCACCGACGACGACGGCGGCGGCAGCAGCGAAGACGAGGCCGTTGCGCACGTCGGCGCCGTCGTCAAGTCGCCACCGGTGTCGCCGCTGCCGCTGCCGGCGCGGCCCCTGCGCGGCCAGCGACGCGACTCGGACTCGGACGCGCCGCTGTCGCCGTCGCCGCGCAGCCCCGGGCCGGCGTCGCCCAAGGCCTCGTACCTGACGCCGGAGCAGCTCAAGGAGATGGTGCGCGAGCGCAAGCTCGAGATCAAGCGCGAGCGCGACCGCGAGAAGAAGGAGCGCGAGGAGCGCGAACGCGAGGAGAAGGAGCGGGCCAAGCGCGAGGAGAAGGAGCGCCGAGAGCGCGAAAAGGAGGAGAAGAAGCTGGCCAAGCGCATCGGGCGGCACGGCAGCGTGTCGTCGTCCTCGGACGACGCCGACCAGCCCTTCCCGGGCATCTCGCTGGCCAACGAGAAGGTCAAGTCCCTGCTCGAGCACACTGGCGGCGGCGCCGCGACGCCGACGACGACGCCCGCGAGCCCGACGTCGCCGCGCCGGCCGAGCGAAGCGGCCGAGGGCTACATGGAGAGCCCGCGCGTGCTGCCGCCCTTGCTCGCCCTCTCCATGGGCCACGGCTCCGGCAGCCGGAGCGGCAGCCCTTCGCTCTGGCGTCGGTCGACGCCCATCGACTCGCCGGTGTCGCCCGTGGCGTCGCCGGCCTCGCCGCGCCTGGGCTCGCCGCGCGAGGTGGCCGCCGCCTTGGAGTCGCCGTCGTCGCCGCAGCTTTCGCCCTCGGCCGCCGCGGCCGCTGCGGCGGCCGTCGTCGCGCAGAAGCAAGAGGACGAGGCTCGGAAGCAGAAGCAGCTCCAGCAGGAGAGGGAGCAGCGCGAGAAGCTCGAGGCCGAGCGGCGCAAGAAGTACAAGAAGCAGATCTCCATCCACCTGGGCTTGTCCAAGCAGCAGGTGCGTCTCCTTCCCCTCGTGGCCTCTTGGGCCGGACTGACCGAATGCGCGCGCGCAGAGGCGAAGCCGGTCCTTCTCGGACTTGGCGCAGTTCTTCGACCAGCCGGGCGACGACGGCAAGCAAGCGCGCAAGAAGGAGAAGAAGGAGAAGAAGAAAGAGAAGAAGGACAAGAGCAAGAAGGAGAAGAAGGACAAGTCCATCAAAGACAAGGAGACGTCCTCGTCGTCCTCGTCGTCTTCGCACAAGCCCGCCCATGAAGCCATCACCAGCTCCGAGTCCCACGCCGCGTTGGCCATCACGGAGGACAGGGCCCCCAAGAACGGCGCGGCTGCGGTCTTCACGGGCAAGGCCGCGGAGGCGCGTGCAGTCGTGGTGGAGCCGCCGCGGATCGCCACCGGGGAGGAGCGGGAGAGGGAGCGGCAGGAGCTCCGCGAGATGCTGCGGAGCCGCAACAAGCAGCCGTCGGGGCCATCGGAAAGTCTCGCCAGCGCCGGCTCGGCCCTGCGGGAGGGGGAGCCCAAGCGAGTCCTCCACAGGTACTCCTCTCCTTTTTCCATTTTATTTTCTATTTTATTGAGTTTTTAAATTTCTGTTTGTATTTGATCAACACTTTTGTGGGATAGGTCGAATTCCGAGCAGCACCTGAAGCTGTTGACAGCCAAGATCCCATCAATGCTTCTCCAGGAGAAGATAAGCAGCGGCAAGGGCCTCAAGTCGCAGGCACGCTTTTTTATCTATTTATTAAATACTTGATTATTTATTCTTGTTTTATTTTAATTTATTGGAAAAAAGTGATATATTAATGTGAGAATTTTCTGGACACGACCACACACAGATTGTGCTGAGCCGACCCGAGCGGGAGTTGATCGACCGGCAGGTGGAGCTGGCCGGGAAGATGGAGGAGATGAACCGGGGCAAGAACGGCTCTCGCGTCCGCAAGCGCGGGGACAACGTCGCCAAAGACCGCCTCCGCGGGGACGCTGACGATGATGACGACGAAAGCGAAGACGACGACCAAAAGAACGAAGAAAACGAAAACGAAAAGGAAGGCCAGCGTGTGTTCGTGCAAGTGCGGCGTGGGCCCGTGTTTGGCATGTCGCTCGACGAAATCATGCGGCTCCAGCAGTCCTTCTCATCGCCACCCACCTCGCCGCTTCCGTCGCCCGCGCTGACATCACCCCTCTCGAGCTCGCCTCCCTCGTCCTTCTCGCCGCCCTCCTCCTCGTCGTCCTTGGCCGCCCTCGCCGGAAGCAGTTCTGCCGCGCCGGCCTCGTCGTCGGTCCACTTCAGCCTGTCACGGGAGGAGGCCAAGCTGCCGGTCGTCCTCACGGTGTTGACCAACGGCATCCTCGAGCTGGGCGGCACGCAGCAGACGGGCCTCTTCCGCGTGCCGGGCAAGAAGTCGACGATGGACGTCGTTCGCGACCGACTCAACGCGGGCATCTACCAGTTCGAAGAAGGTTCCGCACCACACCGCGCTCGGCTTTATATCACGGATGGGCTCACCCTCGGCCGATGTCGCCCACACAAACACAAACACAGGGACTTGCCCGCACGACCTGGCCTCGCTGCTCAAGGAGTGGCTCAAGTCGATCACGCCGCCGCTCATCCCGCTCGAGCTCTAGTACGTGTGGAACGGACTGGCAATGGAATTGTGTTTCTGCTCCTTGGAGCCACGCGAGAGTGCTAACGGGATGATGCAGTGACCGGTGTGTCGACGTCTCTGGCCGGCCCAACGAGTGCGTGGAGGTCATTGAGAGGGCGCTGCCCGATCTTAACAAACGCATCGTACGACCCCTTTTTTATTCGTTTTAGGTCTTTGCTCATTTTTCATTTTTAAATTATTTATCGTTTTTTTATTGGGGTTGGGGGAGGACAGATCAAGTACGTGGTCAGCTTCCTGCAGCAGCAGATCCTGTCCCCCGAGGTGCAGAGATCAACGCGCATGGACATCCGCTCCATTGCCACGGTACTGGATCCAAGCCTCATCTTCGCATCCATCAGCCTCTTTTAACCTTACGCTGTTACGTGTGCGCAAAGGCCTTTGCGCCGTGCTTCCTCGACAACCCGGTCCTCTCCATGGAGGAGCTCGTCAAGAACATTCAGGTGCGTCGTTTACGCGCCGCTCTCTTGACACCCGCTTTGAGCTGTGCACTAACTGGGTGTTGATACACACACAGGCGCACATCAAGTTCATGGTGAATCTGCTGATGCTGCTCAACGTCAATGTGGGCCGGATTTCATCTCACGCCGTGCCTGTCCGCAAGGACGGCGGCGACGCGGAGGAAGCCGAGAGCTCGGCTGACAAGGAGGTACGACTCGAGCCCCCGGGGTCCGGGGAGCAGGAGGAGGAGGGCCTGACCCAAGTGGTGATGTGTGGCGGATGCGCGCAAAGCAGCCAGAGGGGTCGCGCATCATCCCCAAAGTGGTCAACGACCGATTCAAGAAATGGCAGGAGCGCGCCAAGACCAAGGGCAGCGCGTCGGCGCGCGTGCCTCGCGAGCGAAAGCGAAGCCCAGAGAAGAAGGACCTTCCTTGACGTCCGACATCCGTCTCCCTTTTTTTTTTCTGCATTATTATTATTATTTATATTTGTTTTTTCACCAACAAACAAAATAAAAGTATGTACAATCACGATTTAAAAATTCCATCCCCATGGGCTGCTGGTGTGTTCAACGGGAAGAGGAGCGAAGGGAAGCCTGATCGATAGAGGACAGACCTCTAATCATGAAACTGTTCAACAACACGGTACAGAAGCGGCCGGCCGGCCAACAACCAGAACAAAAATGAACGCATAGGCCCCCATGTGTGGGCGCACGCCCAGTGCGCGCACGCATCAGTCGGCGAAGTTCCGGTGCGAGACAGAGGGAAGATACGTGGTGGGCAGAAGCGTCTTGTTGCGGCGGCTGTTGCGTCGCCTCCAGAACACGAATCCGACGGCCACGCCCACCAGCACCAGCAGGAACAACACGTTGAACGACAGCCTGGAAGCGCGCGTGTACGCGTTTGTCAAGGTCCATGATCTCATCTGCAGTGTTGGAACAAAGCGTTGCGCCTGTACCTGTTGAGGGAAAAACCGTAGCCAGAGTGACGTTCCAAGTAGAGGGATGACCGCGCGCTGGCCTCCATCACAAACTCGGCCATCTGGGTGTCGTCGCCCAGCGATCCCGTGTAGCGGTAGCCAAAGGCCGTCTCAACGTCGCCCTTGATGGCCTCGGCCGGCCACTCGGGCGAGACCACCACCTCTGTTCAGCAACAAAGAAAGTTGTTGTTCTGTTGAGGACAACGAAGGAGCTCACAAAGGAAAGAGAAGCCAAACGCTTACCGCTGAGGTCAACGGGCGAGAAGACGACGAGGGCCGGAGGGTTGATGGGCCCGTAGTGGATGGACCACGACGGCATGAAGTCGGCCGCGCGCACGAAGCCGAAGAGCGCAGAGTCCTTGAGGGCGTGGGCGAGGGAGACGAAGAAGATGGGCGCCTCGTGGTTGTCGGGCTCAGCCGGGCTGGTAAAGTAGATCACGCGCGGGAGGGCCGAGGCGTCGTCCGCGAGCGGAAGGAAGTTGGGGAGGGCGCTGGACGTGGAGAGCACCGCGTAGGAGTGGTTGACGTGGGACAGCACGAACTGAAGCACGTTGCGCTGGTTGTTGCGTCCTTCGTACTGCAGAGGCTTCTCCTTGTCAGCCCCGAACAAGAAGACGGTGGGGACGCCGTTGATGTTGTACTTGCTCGTGATGCCTCTCTGCTTCGTTGTGTCCACCTGTATCAACCCAAGTAGTCCTGTCAGCCCACCACATCCTGAGGAGGGGAGGAAGAGGAGAATGTTCTCGACCTGGCCAACGGGCATGATTAACCTGAGGTCGTGGGCGATCTTCTCCACCTCTGGCCCGAACGTGACGCAGTGTCCGCAGTAGGGCGAGAAGAACTCGACCAAGATGGGCCCCTCTCGCTTCAGCACGGTCTAAACACGCCCAACCCACGTTAGTGAGCAGGAGTGAGGAGGCCACCGAGATGGAGACCGTGCATTAAACGCTCCGCCGTACCGTTTCGAAATTGGCATCAGTAACTTCAATTATGTTGGGACCAGTCGCAACAGCAGAAGCGTCTACCAACTGAATGACCAACGCCGTTGCAACCACAACAAGGAGGAACCTCATCTTTGGCGGAGAAACGGCAAGAACGATCTGTGTCTCTTGACACGTTTCTCTTTTCATTTCCTGGCCTTTTTAAAATTCAGAGCGCTGACGTAGCGCCCACACCACTACTTCCTCTTCCCCAAGCAAAACAAGCAAGATGGAAGGCTACAGCCCCAACAACCCATCCGTTAAACGTATTCTTCAAGAAATGAAGGAGATGCAAAGAGACCAAAGCCCCGAGTATGCTGCGCGAGCCATGGAGGTATGGGCTTCTGCTACTTTGCAACTTGATGCCTGACTTACACGTCTTTCATGTCGCCTCTCAGGATAATCTCTTTGAGTGGCACTTCACTGTGCGTGGTCCTGCCGGTACTCCTTTCGAAGGAGGCATCTACCACGGAAGGATCCTTCTGCCTGCCGAGTACCCCTTCAAACCTCCTAACTTCATCTTTTTGACTGTATTCCTTGCCTCCCTGTGTAAATGCACCTCTGTGGTTCAGCTCGTTGTTGACACGTGTCTCTCGTGTATGCAGCCCAACGGCCGGTTCGACGTGGGTACAAAGATCTGTTTGACTATCTCGGCACACCACCCCGAGCACTGGCAACCCTCATGGAGCAGTACGCTCTTTTTCCTCTCCTCCTTCAAGAACAAGGAGCTCACACTTGCTGCGCACAGTCCGCACGGCGCTGGTGGCCATGATTGGGTTCTTCCCTACGCCTGGCGAGGGCGCGATCGGAGCGCTCGACTACTCGCCAGAGGAGCGACGAGCCCTGGCCCAGAAGTCGGTCCACTTCTGTTGCCCCAAGTGCGGTCCCATCGCTGGCATCCTTCCTCCATTACCGGCTTCGACGACAACAACCACGACGACCACGCCCGGCGATGCCGAGCGCCAATCGGCCGACGACAGCCAAGACCACCCACGAGCTCCAGAGCCTGAGAGGCCAGAGGCCGGTGGCCCGCATGTCGAGGGCGGAGGTGAGGCGTTGGCGTTCCAGCAGCCGCAACAGCAGCAGCAACAAGAGCCAGCCGCTCGAGCGCCCGCGGCGCCACCGCAGGTTCAACAACAAGCGGCGCCACAGGGACAGGGAGAGGAACCTGAGGGCGCGGCCCAATGGCTCAATCGCATCATCATCGCTCTCATCTTTGCCATCGCCGCCCTTCTGATCAAGAGGCTGACAGCAAACTAGTCGTGATCACCACCCGGCTTCTTCCATCATCCCCTCGTCTTGTATGCTACTCTCTTCCTCGGCAACAAAAGAATTGCTTTGTTTTGTTTTGTACTTGCTTGTTGTTTGTTGTAGAGAGATCGAAGCCATCAGGAGTCGGGGAGTTGCTGTTCTTCCACGTGATGTTCTTCTTCGGGCGTAAGCACCAGGTCGAGCTGTCGGTCGTGGGGCAGCGTGGGAATGTCCTCCTCGAGCTGCTCCGTGAACCCGAGCCCGACTGTGCAGTAGCGCTACGAGTTGAGCACAACGACGGCGTCTTCTTCTTTTTCTAAACAAAAAAAGAAAAAGAGAGAGAATCGACTACCCAGGTGTGGTCGTGGTCGGTGTTGCATCTGCGCGATGTGCTCGGTGTGCGTGATGTACTTATCGTAGTAGCCCTTCCCCTTCCCGAGTCGCTTCCCGCTTCGTGTAAAGGCCAGACCTATGATGATGTTATTTGCTTTTTCCAAATCGTATGAGCAAGTGGTGTAAAGGCAGGAGGTACCGGGGACGAGGATCAAGTCCAGCTGGCCCGACTCGGCGGCTTCCGAGCGATTCTTGATGCTATCGATTGGTGGTTCGAGGATGCCCCAGTTGTTGCGACACTCGAAGGTGTTCAAGTCATCGATCGACGCCACGCTCAACATCTTCATCTCGTCCGCCTCGGTGTGGGGTACGTAGCACACCACGCCTGCGCGCGCCCACGTTGGTTGGACGTGGAGTACTTCACTATGCATAGGGGGAGGCGGGCAACGGACCAGGCTGAGCGAGCAAATGCTCCACGATAGGGCGGGTGTCGATCTCACCAGGAACGCTCAGGTAGACGGCCACATGCTTGCTGCTCTGAAAGAGCGGCATGGCTCGGAGGCGCTCCCACACGCGCTCCGCTGTGCACACGTCCCGCGGGCGTGAGCAGTGCGGCACGTGCATCAGCAAAGGGGGAAGATGAGTACACTGGAGACGCTGCGCCTCGGGACTAAGCGTGCCAAGACGCTTGCGGATGGTGCGCCTGAGGGAGGACTTGAGCGAGACAACTTGCTCTACTGAAACATTGCCCCAACAGCGCTGCGCCATGCTGTGGATGCTTTCAGTCGGCAAGACTTAAAAAAAAAAACAAAAACAAAAAAAACGAACAAGAAACAAAAAGAAAAGATAAGAACCAACAAGATGAACTTCAGGTTGCTGCAAGCGTCTGGCCACGCTGTGAATTGAGTTGGTCTCGAAACCGCCTTATGGCGCACGACCGTTCGTGCAACAATTACACAATCCAGTAGCTCTCGCGTAGACTTTCTTGACAATGCTTGGTGCCAGGGAGTGGCCAACCACTGCACGGGCTCCTTTTGTTGGAATGTCAAGTCCTTCGTTCCACTCCCTTTACGTGCACCAAGAACCACTTCTTGACCAGACCACGAGCAACTTCAACCTGATTGGACGGTGACTGTTTAAAAAGTACGGTGGCGGCCTCCCACTCTCATCAGCTGCTCTCTCAACCAGCAACACCTGACATGACTTCCTCTTCTCGCCTGCTGCTATTTGTGGCGCTCGGCCTTGCCTTGGTCGCCTGCGCCATGGCCGATGGCTACGGCGGCCCTTGTGAAGGCGGTTACTGGCCCGACGGCAAGGGCTGCTGCCCGGACATCATCAACTACCACGGCTACTACCGCGACGGCAACAAGTGCTACCCCAAGGACGTCGGCTGCGGCGTCTTCTACGCCGATGGCTCTGGGTACGCTCCTCTTGTGGCCACAAACAATAGCAACTGGACAGCGGCTGACGACCCCCGGCTCGTTGGCGGATGAGCAGGTGCTACCCGGACGAGAAGGGCGAATACCTCGAGGCTGGCAAGTACTGCCCGCATGATCGCAAGTGCTACGAGCAGTGCATCCGCCCCAAGTACGACTACAAGACCACCACCCAGTACTACCCGCCGAAGACCACCAGCGAGGAGCAGACCACGACCAAGTACTATCCTCCCAAGACGACCAGCGAGGAGAAGACCACCACGCACTACTACCCGCCCAAGACCACCAGTGAGGAGAAGACCACCACGCAGTATTACCCACCCAAGACCACCAGTGAGGAGAAGACCACCACGCACTACTACCCGCCCAAGACGACCAGCGAGGAGAAGACCACCACGCAGTATTACCCTCCTAAGACGACCAGCGAGGAGAAGACCACCACGCAGTACTACCCTCCCAAGACCACCAGTGAGGAGAAGACTACCACGCATTACTACCCTCCCAAGACGACCTCGGAGGAGCACAAGACCACCACCGAGGATTGCCACTATGAGACCACGACCAAGTACTACCCGCCCAAGACCACCACGGAGGACTGCAAGACGACGACTCAGTACTAC
>NAVB01000647.1:0-17992 GCA_002179805.1 Acanthamoeba lenticulata
CGCGAGAGACGAAGAAAAAGTACGCGAGGAGCCTCCTCAAGATCTTGGGCCTGGAGAAGAAGGCCAACCGCGTGATCGGCAACAACGCTGCCGACGGCATCTCCAACGACGAGCGCAAGCGCGTGACGATGGGCGTCGAAATGGCGGCCGACCCGGCCATCCTCTTCCTCGACGAGCCCACGTCGGGCCTGGACTCGCTCGGCGCCGAGCGGGTGATGAAGGCCATCAAGAACATCGCCGCGCGCGGCACGTCCGTCGTCTGCACGATCCACCAGCCGAGCAAGACCATCTTCAACATGTTCACCCACCTGCTCCTCCTCAAGAAGGGCGGCTACGTCACCTACTTTGGCCCCGTGGGCCCCCGCGAGGGCGACTGCTCCACGCTGCTCAACTACCTGGCCTCGCACGGCCACCACATGGACCCGGAGGCCAACCCAGCCGAGTTCATCCTCGAGGTCACCGGCGCCGGCATCAGCAAGGCTCCGATCGACGATGACGCCAGCGTCGGCAGTGCCGAGGACGACAGCGAGAGCAGCAGCCAGGACAAGGCCAAAAGCGTCGACGAGAATTACTTTGTCCAGGCCTACAAGGACTCTGCGTTCTACGAGAAGACCGAGGCCGAGCTCACCCGTGGCATCTACCGGGCGGCCAAGTCGGAAAAGAGCGGCACCGAGGAGGGCGCGCGCGAGCAGGGCTGGCATCACAAGCTCAAGCGCCGCCTGACGGACCGCTACGCCAGCCTGCCCACCACCCAGCTATGGGAGCTGATCCTGCGCGGCACCAAGGGCTATTGGCGCCAGCCGGAGGAGTTTATCATGAAGCTGTGCCTGCCGCTCGTCATGGGCATCGTCCTGGGCACCTACTTCCTCGACCTCGGCCGCGACCAGGCCTCCCAGGTGCAGCGCGTCGGCATGATCTACTACGCCCTCCTCTTCTCCAACATGGGCGCCCTTCGTACGTCGCCCTCCACCAATCATTATTGATTTATTTATTGCAAATTTCTAATGTTTCAAAATTTATTTCTGGTTTTAATTTTAATTTTAATATAAAATTAAAATTTTTATCTGACCAAATCTTGGCCCCATCTGCAGAGCTCAAGGCCAACCTGATCCTGTCGCGACCGCCGATGTACCGCGAACGTGCGTCGCGCACCTACTCGTCCTTCATCTACCTTCTCAGCCTCATCGCCGTGGAGCTGCCCTACATCTTGGTCAACACCGTCATCTTTGTGTACGGCTTTCATCCTTGGCGCATGACCATCATCAGGATCATCAATGCTCACCCTTTCCGCCCTCTTTCAGTGTACCGGTCTACTTCATCTCGGGGCTGCAGACCGACGCGGGCAAGTTCTGGATCTTCTTCGCGCTCTACCTTCTGGCCAACCTGATGTCGCTGGCGATGGTCTACACCTTGTGCTTCTCGGCGCCCAACATCGCCGTGGCCAACGTGATGGCCGGCCTCGTGTTCACTGTGCTGTCCATTCTGGCCGGCTTCCTGATCGCGCGCAAGAAGATACCCGACTACTGGATTTGGCTGCACTACATGGACGTGGACATGTACCCGATCGAGGCGCTGCTCATCAACGAGATCAAGGGCATGAGCTTCCACTGCGCCGCCGACGAGTTCGTCGACGTGCCCATCCAGCTCAGCGCCTCCGGTGAGACCGTCGTGGCCCAGTACTGCCCGATCACCACGGGCGAGCAGTACCTGGACAGCCTTGGCATGTCTGCCGACAACCTTCTCCGCAACTCGCTGGTCATGCTCGGCTGGACCCTCGCCCTCTTCCTCGCCAGCGCCCTCCTCCTCAAGTTTGTCGTCCACCAGAAGCGATAAAAATGTAAAAAAAAAATGTCTCTCGATATTATCATTTATTATTTTATTTATAATTATTCATAGTTTTTCTTTTACTTTTGGCGCAGGAGGAGAAGATAGCGAATGCGCACTTGCTCCTCGTTTGGCACCACGTACTCGGTGAAGCTACGCGAGGAGAACTTGCCTTCACGGTTCCCGAGCAGGATGGTGACCCCATCGTCCCTGTTTGCCAAAGCATCACCGCCAGACAGACAGTCAGCTGTCATCCCCGGATGGCTTGGATGGTCAGACACGCACACACGTACGTGTGCAGCGACAGTCCGGGGTCGGGAACCTTCTTGCCCGGCGCCAAGTGGTGGTGCCACCCCTGCGGCCAGCGGTCAGTCATTCCCAGTGGACACAGAGTGCACGGGACCGGCGTGGCCAATGTGATGGGCATCCTGCGCAAGGGCCTCTCGCTCACGCCGCTCGGAGCCAAGACCACCGGCGCCACGCTGGGCAAAGGCCGTACGGCGACCTTGCCTGCCCGCTTCCAGCTGTCTATGTGCGTGTTGCCGTGATTGTTGACCGGGCGTCTTGCGTGGGACTAGTGTACTTTGCCGACGTGCCCGCGAAAAGCTTGCAGTACACCAAGTGGGCCACGGACAGGCTGGGTTGCGCCCTCCTGTGTGAAGTGGCGCTCGGTGAGCCCTTTATTCGTGATAGTAAGGGCGCGCGGCTGCTGCCTCCGGTACGTACGACGCCTTGTGTGTATCCTGGGTGAGCCGTCCATCCGGCCTTGCATAGAATGCCACAAAAGAAGATGAACGTACAGGAGCGTGCGGCGGGGCAGGTTGGCAAAGGGTCGGTAGCGCTCGGCCTCGCCAGTGCGCTCCACCGCAAAGGCGTCGACCACCTGTGCAATGTCGCCCTGCATCATATCCACGACCACGCGCCACTCGTCTGCGTGTCGAGGCGTGAGTTTGAACCCACCACCTGCATGTGAACGCGTTGGGCGTTGCGCGCAATCCGCTGCTGTGCTCTCGTACCCGAGTGCTTGTCGAGCGGCGTGAGCTTGGCCCGCAGGGCGTGGCACAGCAGACGCATCCGGGCCCGCCCAGTCTGCTCGTCGGCGGACTGGAGCGGCTCCGCAGCGCGCTCATCGATCACCACTTCATCTTCCTCCGCCATCTCCTTCTCCTTCTCCTTCTTCTTCTCGTCGGAGGCGACGACTTTGCTGGCGTCCTCCTGCTCCATCTCGTCGGGACTGTTGTGATCTTGGCTATCCTCCCCGTCGACGCCGCCTCCGAGGCTGGCGTGCCGCCGCGGGAGGGACACCTCGTGCAGCACGTCGAGCCCGATCCCGATCTCCTGCAGCGACTGTGGCGGTGGTCGACAGCAGCGACCGTCCAGCGTGTGTGAGCCAACGTGGCGCGCGACGGTGCCGGTACTCTGAGGGACGCACCACCAAAATGTCGCTCTTCTGGTCCAGTTTCTCCTGCGAGTCGATGAGCACGTCCTCCTCGGCGCTGTTGTTTGAGTCGTTCGTGTTGCTGACGGGCCTCCTCCGGCTCTTCTTACGGTCGGGCACGGTTTTGTTGCTGTTGTTGTTGTGGAAGGGCAGCAGGCAATGAAGCAGGTGGGACAGGTAGGCGCGGGCCTGAGCCACGTGCGCCGGCAGCTGCGCCTGGCTTCCGTCTCCTCCTCCTCCACGCCGACAATGCTGTTGCTTGAGCTCCTCCTCGTAGCGCAGGATGCCTGAGTTCAGGCCGCCGCGCGAGTGTGAGCACATGCGCGAAGAGAAAAGGGGGGGGGGAGTCGGCAGACCAGTGAGGACGTCGAGGATCTTGGACGCGTTGCGCAGCTGCGGTGCCGAGAGATGGCTGATCGTGGTCAAGCTCAAGCGCGCCCTGCCACATGCGTAATTTGAAAAATCAACAATTTATATAAAAAAAGTCTTTGGTTTGTACAGAAAATTATAGAATTATTGAAAAATAAGAAAAAAAAAGAGGGAAGAGCGCAACTGATTGCAGAAGGTGGTGATCTGGCGCTTGCTGGAGATGAACGACAAAAAGTCGAACAGGCGCTGTTCGCTTGAGCGCGTGTCGGGCTTCTCGATTCGGGCGAGCGAGGCCGTGAGCTCGGAACTGGTGTCAAGAGTGTTCTGGATGGCCAACACGGCCTCGTGATTGGTAGGCAGGTACAAGTACTCGACCTTGGCTTCGCCCTGGTCCTCGTTTGTGTCCTTGTCTTTGTCCTTGCCCTTGTCGAGCTCGGCGTCGGCCGCAACCTCGGGCTCGGGCTTGGGCTTGGGCTTGGGCTTGAACACGTCGGACGGCTGCTGAAGGAGGACGCGCGGGAGGCGCTGCCGCTCGGCCCAGGCGTTGCCCGTCAGCTCCTGGAAGCGCGAGCAAAAGGCCGCCCGCGCCTCGTCCGCCTGCTTGAACGCCCGCGCGCTCCGGTTCGTCTCCCACACGCAGTAGACCATGACTTGGCTGTCGCCGGAGCCAGCATGGACGGCGGCAACGATGGCCTGAAGCAGGACCACCGTCGCATTCGTCGTCGCCTCCGTCGTCGGAGGCCCGGCGGCAGGCTGGGGCAGCCGCGAGAGGAAGGCATCGAGCAAATAGCCGGCGCCGTCGTCCATCAGCCCCACAAGCCGCCACGATGCCTGCTTCTGCTGCTGCTCGGGGAACTGTTGCATGACAACCGAACTGACATCGAGGCCGGCCTGGTCGCTGATCAGCGTTGCGTGCTCCGCCGCCAAGTCATCGCGACCGGCGGTGGACGAGAGGAACGGCGGCGGAAGGGAGAGGGCCTCCAACGCGGGCACTGCCAGCGGCGGCTCGGGCGGCAGATCGTCGTCGTCGGCTCCCTCGCCTGGCGCGACGAGACGCGGCCTCTTGACGTCGATCACGTGGTCGGCCAGGAGGCCCTCCTGCTGGGACGACTCCTGGGGCGCGGCCTCGGCCTCAACTTCGGGCCGTTTGCGTTTGTTGTTGGCGGCCTGGAGAGACTTCCACTGGCGCAGGTAGATGGCCATCTCGGTCTCGCTCAGGGTCGAGAAGGACAGGTCGCGAGTGATGCGCGGGATGCGGGCGCGGTTGGCCCGCAGCCAGCCTGTGAGCTGCCGCTTGAGCTCCTCGAGCGACGCGTTGCGCGTCCAGGGGCGAAATAAGAGGCCCAGCTTTTGTTGTAGTCGTTGTTGTTGTGTCTTGTCGGCCTCGCTCGGCGCTTCGCGATAGAGCTGGAGGGCCTCGAGCACATTCTCGAGCATGTGCGTCACGCGCTGCACCGTGCGAGAGCGCCGCGTGCGCTCGACGGCCCGAGCCGCCTCACCGCCGACCTGCACGGCCGCCTCTTGCTCGGCCGACAGCGACGTGAGCTCGGGAAAGGCCTCGATGAGCGGCTTTGGCTCGGCGGGCTCGACTTGCATCGGCTCCGGCTGGGCCAGGGAGTCGGCTCCCTGGATCTGGGCGTTGAGCTTCTGGGCCAGGTCGCCGGCACCGAGGTCCGTGGCGAGCGAGGAGAGCGAGCTTGGGCGCACGACAAAGTCGTAGACGGTGGCCGCGCACAGCGGCCGGGCTGCGGCCAGCACGCACTCGCCGGCCTTGTTCGTCGCGTGCGGATCCGCGCCGCGCTGCAGCGTGCGGCAAGGACACGTCAGCCCAGGACAGAGTTTGCCGGAAGCCCAGGCCGCACGTACAAGGAGCAGGTAGAGCGTCATGTGCCACAGGTTGTGGCGCACGGCAAAGAACAGCGGCGTCTCGCCGGCGTGGTTCTGCAGGTTGACATCGGCTCCGGCGTCGATGAGTTTCCTGGATGTCACACAACAGAAAAGGCCAAACGTGTCAACGTGATGTCAATGGGTCTGGCGGGGACGACGCCTGCGTACTCGACCAAAGGAATCGAGTCCGTTGTGGCCGCGTAGCTCAGCACCGAGTTGCCCGTCTCGGCTTCCACCGCGCGCACGTTGGCGAGGTCCAAAGCGAAGAGCGTATTCACAAGATTGAGGTTGGCGCGGGAAGCGAACGCGACGGGCCGGATGGCGCGCATCAGAAGCCACTGGCCTTGTTTCTCCCGCATGGCGTCGAGCTGCAGTCGCACTTTGGCGCGCCAGTCCTCGTCTCCACGATCGCTTGCCCGCGGCTGTTGCGCGAGCAGGTAGCCGAGGCCCTCTAGGAGGGGCGTGTAGCCCGTTTTCACAGCGAGCAAGAGGCACGACTCGCTCTCATGATCAGCTTTCTCACCGTTGTCGTCGTTGCTGCTGCTGCTGCCGCTTCTGCTGAGCGGCGCGAGCAGGTACGTTGCGACGCTGTACTCGAGGACGAGTTGCATGGCGGCGTTGGACAGGTTCATTCTGCGAGACTTGACCATGTGTTCCAGGACCGACTCGCCGATCGGGCTCCGTCCCGGATCGTAGGCCCAACCTGTTGGCGGACGAGCATCGTCGTCGTCGTCGACGTTAATGTGTGGGCCGCGGAACCCAAACCTGCGTGCGGAGCACGTACCACGTGTGGCGTCGCGGAAGAGCGACAGGAAGTCCTTCTCCTGTTCGGCCCATTGGCGTCTCTGTTTCTGGTCGGCTGGCCCTCGCGACACCACCAGAGCCCAGACAGGGCTCATGTGGTCGGGCCGTTGCAGGTACTCGCAGAGCCGATCTTCCGCGAGCAATTTCTGTGGCGAAAGGTGATCGATCAGAACAGATGTTGGCCAGCGGAGGAGGCACGGGGGGAAAAACGACGTACATGCACCAGCGCAATGGCCGCCTCCCACATGCCCCGCACGACAAGTGGGTGGACCTGGTCGGGCCCGGCTGAAGGGCTGTACACGGCAGCCAGGGCGGCCTTCCTATGGGAATCATGCCACACACCCACAAGCAAACAATAGTTAATAATAATTGAACAATTAATACAAAAACAAAAACTAAAACAAAAACAAAAACAAAAACAAAAAAAAGATATAAAAACCTACTTCTTGTGCAGGAACGCCCAGGCTGGTTTTCCGCTGGGCGTGCACACATCAACGCGCGCGCCGGCGGCGAGGAGCACGCTGACATCCATGCCCTCGTTACAGCACATAAGGGCTGTCTTGCCCTTCTCGTCTCGAGCCTCAAGCTCGGCGCCGGCCAGGATCAACGCCGACAGGAGCCCTGTGGGAGCGGCTTGCCTGTTGTTCAAGTGCGTCGTCACGATGTGGATGATGAAGATGACAATGACGTCGTCAGCAAAGCCAATTCATGGTGACGCCGTACTCGTAGCACAAGGCCTTGTGAAGGAGGGTGTAGCGGTGAACAGGATGGACCAGCCTGACGGCGGCAGGCCCCAGCAAGGGCAGGAATTGCATGTTCTTGAGCCATACTTCGAAATCGGACTCGGGAAACAGCGCCCACACCACCTTCTGACGCACTTCAAGCGGTAGTTCGATGCCCTGTTTTGTCCACCGCCCCGTGTGCAATCAGCTCCTATGGCCCACAAGAAGACGAGAGCAGGTACCTTGTCTGCCAAGCGACGAAGGCTCTTCTGGAAAAGGCGGCCCCCGCTCCAGCCTCGCTCGGCCACCATCTGGAGGGGTGTGGCCTGCCGCGGCGGGTCAACATCGTGAACCAAGATGGGGCGCACAAGCAGGTCCGGCTCCATTTTGACTAGGCGATCGAGAAGCCAGTCGCTCTCGACGATGAATTCAAGCATTGGCATGCCCCGGGGCCTGCCCAGTAGCTCAGGACAGAGGGCTCGCTCGTGCTTGGCGTAGCGGTCCTGCTTGAGGGACCATGTGGCGTCGTCGTCAACCAACTCGATCTCGGTTTCCCACGTCTCACGTTTGGCAATGGCCTTGACGGCCCGAAGCTGCTCCTGGTCCTGTGGCAGCGTTTCGGCCATGCGCGCCTCGTCTTCGGCCTTGTGCGCGTCGAGGTAGGCTTTCATGGCGCGTGTGACCGGTGTCAGAAAATCCCACCTGAAGTGCTCCTTGAAGACCCGCCGCAAGAGCTGCGGCTCGAGCTCAGGGAGTTCCTGCCTGAATAACTTGTGCAAAGCAGAGTACGCTCTGTTCACCACGCTGTAGATGAATGGCGCGTTGCCCGCCAAGTCGCGCGCCCATGGGTCCAACTTGTGTTCCTGTCGAAAGGGGAAAACGTGAGATGTTGATGATGATGACGACGACGATTGCAAGGCCTCAAGTGCAGAGAGCTGGCAGTAGTGCCTGAATGAGCGATTTGCAGAGCTCAATATTCGACGCCATCAGCGCTGCGTGAAGCGCGGTCTGGCCGTCTGTGTGCGCGCCGTTGGAACAAAGGCGCCGACAGCCCAGGTGCGTGTTTGGTGTGTGTGTGTGTGTTCATCTACACAGAGCCCGACGTCACAAGGAGGGCGAGGAGGCGCACGCATGTCGGTCGAGTGGATGTCAGCCCCGGCCTCCAGCAGTTTCGGGACATCGGGGGCTGAATGTATGCAAGCGAGAAGGAGGGGCAGCTGGCCGGTTGTCGATGTGGGCTTGTTCACGTCGGCGCCGTGCTCGAGCAACAGCTCAATGGCCTGCGGGGACAAGCCGCGCCGCCTGTTCCTGATGGCCAACGGCAGGGCGTCGAGAGCATTGAGGTCGATGGGACGCGCAAACTTGTGTCGGTTTTCCAGCAGCAGCTTGAGCCACTCGACCGGCTTTGGGCCGACGAGCAGCAGGACAAGCGGGTTGCCGTCGTTTTCGTTCTGCGAAAGCGGAGGATCGAAGCTCTGAACCACGACGAGTGGAACGCCGCAGCGCTCACCGTCAGTTCCAACCGTCAGCTGAGAGCAGCAAGGGCCTGGAGCTCTTGTCCCCACTCGGGACGTACCTTCAGTGCGTCGTCGCAGGACATCAGGAACTCAAAAAGCGCGGGGTTTGTAGTTTTTAAGGCGAGCGCAAGGAGCTCTCCCATCACTGAACTCGACATTTGCGTGTGCTGCATGAGCGATCGCCAAGTGGCATGGTTGAGCGCAGCGTTGGGACTGTTATAGGTGTGTTGAATGGCCTCCACCAACGGCAACTTCCCAACCCTCTCTATCGCCGTAAGCCACTCATCAAGAGCACGTCAGCGGACGACGCCAGCAGAGGCGATTTGGTGAAGACAAACAATGCGTACCGCCATAGGTGTGCTGATTAGGATTGGCACCGCGAGCAATCAGCAGGTCGATGAGCTCTGGCGGCGCTCGGCTGCACCCAGCAGCAACAAGCGGTGTGATACTCGGCGTGCACTGTGACAATCCATTGGGATCGGCGCCTGTCCATGCATACACATGAAAGGGGGGTAGAAGTGAGTCCAAGGACCACGCTAGTGTGGCCACAAGCACAAGGCGAATACCCCAATCCAGGAAACAGCGCGCAGCGACCACATCGCCCTGTTTGCAGGCCTGGACAACACAAAACATTAATGGTGAGTACTGCCAGGAAACAGAGACGAGGCAAGCGCGCTTAATGAGGGGGGGCTACCTCGAGCAGGGGCGTGAAGCCGTTTATCTGCTGCTCGAGCAGCTCTTCGGCACCAGATAGACGCAGCATGCGTGCGCCCATAGTCTTTACATACTCCTCCGTCTTCACTAACGGCGGCACCGAAACCAGCGCGTGCAGGGCCCACGGAGCCGGGGCGTCGGCTGCGGCAAGCAGCTCCTCGTCGGACAAAACCTCCTGCGCCACTGCGAGGATGCAAAGGAAGTTTTCAGAGAGGCAGTAGCGCAGAGGAAGAAAGGACAAGCATACAAAGTGAGCTGGCCATCTCCCTTCTGGGGCGAGGAAAAAAAATGCCTGTGCCGGCCTTCGAAGTATTTCTCCCGCCCCAGCCATTGGTTTTTTGGGTTGTCTTTTCGTTTGCTGAATTAGCCTGTTGCGCTAGGAGGGCGGCTATGACGGCCTGCGTGGCGGTTTTGTAGTGCCAGAAAACAAAAAAAGGGCTTGCCCCTTGTTTGTACAAGCTTGCTGCCCCACCTTATTTGGGGTACGTTGGGTATGGAGCGCCAAGAAGCGGGAGGAAATGATACATATTCACTACAACAACTACTGTCTGACGTGCCTCCGCCTTTAGTGTGTACGTGTACACAAGCAATGTCACATGGAGATCCTAATGTGGTATTTGTGGGCATTTGTGACACAGGTGTGAGTCTGCCTTCCTCTGGGGAACCACCGTTCGAACAAAAACACATGCAAGTTACCGCAAAGGCAAGAAAGAAGTCTTCTTGGTCCCTTCGTAGGGCCTCCCAATACGATGAAGACCCTTTGCTGAGGGATAGAACAGTTCTTTCTCCGCCGAACCGCAAAGACAAGGGCAAAGAGAAGAAGACAGAAAGTGATGATGAAGCAAGCACAGAGGTGGAGATGGAAGAGGAGGAAGACGGAGAGAATTGGCATGTTCAGAAGACTGCGCATGAAGACGACAACAATGAAGAGGACGACGGCGATGCTGCTGAGTCGAACGAACACAACAAGGTAGAGGGCAATCCCGCCGTGAGCACACAGACCACAGCGACACATTGGGCGCCCCCTACGCCGCCTCCACAGTGTGGCTCAGGCTTGATGCTACGGAGCAGCGGCTTAGAGAAGAAGGATATCAAAACAGTCACCGTCTGGCCCGCCAATGACCTGTCGCAACGCTGGGCGACGATTTGCAACAATGGCGAGCGAGCCCTTAGGGCCATCCAGGCCCTCAAGATGGCGCCGCGGGCCGTCCTCGAGCAGTTCGAGCAGTCCTTCGACAAGAGCACCCGCGACCTGCTGTCCGGCTCGCTCGAGCAGGTGACAGAGTGCCTGGAATCAGCGGCCAAGGCGGTCCACCGGCGGCTTAAAACGGAGCGCAGTCAACACATCACGAACAACATGCTCTTGCTGGAACCGTTCGTCGTCCAGCTCCAGACTCTGCTGGCTGCGCCAGACCTCGGCGGGCCCGATGTCCCAGACATCCCGGCGACTAAAGCGGCGCTGCGCTTGGCCTTTGAGTTATTCCTGCCGAGCAGCGCCGCCATGGCGGGCGCGATGGCCACGGCTGCTTTCGCCCTCCGAGAATCGGACAACGCACCCACCGATCCAGCACCAGAGAATGAGTTCTTCGTGACCGCGCAGACCGCTGTCAACGTGATACAGGCCACCGCCGAAAACATCAACCGACTGTGCGAAGCCGGTGCGGCGTATCAGCTCGCCCTGGAGCGCACCCGGCGTATGCAGGCGAAGCAGCTTCTCGACCCCGCCGTCGCCTTGCGCAATCGTTTGAAGAAGTCGCGTATCCCTCAGGCGCCCGACCTAACTGTCATTCACGACGCTTGGGTTCTTTTCAAGAAGAAGTCATCCATGTCAACGGCTGAAGGCGAGACAGAGAGCGAGCAACAGCAGACGCACTACGACGACGAGGCTGAGGTCATCGAGCAGGACTTCCCAACGACGGTCCAGATGGCCGCCATCCTGGCGGATCGGAAGAAGCGCAAGACGGCATCACTGCCAGCAAAGACCGAAACCAAGGCCAAAGCCAAGCGCAGAAAGTCGAGCGAAGAGGTCAAGCGCCCGTGCAAGAAGCACGCTCGTTTGAAAAAGCGCTGCTTGGGGGACGAGAAATGCAGCGACGAATGAACGGGCGGGGCATGCCACACACTTGTTCAGTTGAGACAATAGACGAATCTTGGTATACAATGTTGCACAGCTGCAGCACCGTTTCTGTAGCAGACCTCTTAGTTGTGCTTGGGCTGGCGACGATACATGACTTCGGTACGCATGATGTACTTGACGTCGGATCGCAGCGCCTCACCCTCGTGCACAATATTGTGGTCAAAGACGAGTGCCATGCCAGTCTCTGGCCGCACGTCAAGTCGCCCGCCCTCGAGGAACACCGTCGCACCTGCGCGTAGGACGATCAACATCACCTTTTCCATGTGGCTTGCTGCCAGGCCTGGATGGTTACCTCCTTGAAAGCCCTCGTTTAGGTACAACATGAAGGTGAAGTGGCTTCGCTCGTTGGAAGAGAGCTTGTAGGCGGCGTCTACGTGCGGCTCGCAGTGCTGGCCCGGGGTGTACCTGTTGAAGGCCCAGCCAGGTGTGTGAGCCTGGCGTTGGTGTTGGGCCAGAATCTGGTGCGAGTGTTACCGACAGAAGCGCCAGCGGTAGTTGAGGCCCACCACGTTCCATATCTGCCCGCCTGGCTTGGTGACGACGGCCGGCACCAGAGACTGCACGCGTGGCCAAAGGCAGTCGGCGAGGTCCCTATCTTCGATCATGAGGCGCGTGTTGCTGCGCGAGGAGTCGGTGAACTCGCGCATGGCCTCGTAGCCTTCCTGCTCGGTGCGCTCGATCATGCGCCTACACTCCTCTGGCGTGAGCACGCCAAGCAAGCGAAAGGCGGTCTTGGGCGGCAGAGGTTTGGGTGTCGGGGCGGTGGGCAAAACCAAGTCCTGTTTGGTAACTGTCACCACGGACTGTGAAGGTGCGCCCGCACATCCCTTCTGGGATGGGTGCCACCACCCCTGCTCGACCTTTTTGATGTTGAAGAAGTCCCCCTCGTCCATGTAAGTTAAAAGAAGAAACACAAACTTCTGGAAGGAAATAAAAAGAAAAGAAAGGGCAACTGAGCCGATCACAAGATGGACAAAAGAACACTCTACCAACTGATCATAAGGTGAGAAGTCAGCTGCTCACTATGCCAAGTTCACTGTGGAGATCTTTTCTTGCAAGTTTAAAATCGTCTGGTTGATTGAATGCCTAGAATTGAATCTCACGCTTGCATTGTCCCCACCACAGTCAGCGGCACGAAGATGGATTCACCGAGATAGCGTCCGAACTGTCCAACGTGACACTTATTCCGCGACCGCCACAGGTGGCACCCCAACGTCTCCTCAAGCTTGCCACGAAGGGCCGCGCCCGCGAGACCGCCCGACGCGACCGTACGCCCCAGCAGCCTGCTTTGGCACCTTTTGTCTTGGTTTCTTGCTTCTCGACTTGAGCGCTCTTCACTTCAACATATGACCTCTGCACAGGGGACAGGATGGCGTGGGAGAAAGAAGATGAGGACGAAACGGGATCCGTGCTGCTCGGTGCGGCTGGGCGAACCAAGGGCCTCGACTTTGATTCCAATGCCAAGGGTCCGCCCCCGACACCTTCCTCTTAAGCAAGTCTTTTTGTATTCATGTCTGTGTTCGCACGCGCCAGGAGCCGATCGAGCGGCGGACCGGCAGGGCTGCCGATTCTCGACGCGCTACCTGACCACGCACAAGGGCTCTGTCCGCTGTGGCCGCTTCTCCTGGGACGGTACGCCGTCATCGTTGACGATGCGTTGAGCCCCGTGAAGAGCTGACCGGCTCGATGGCACAATTTGACGTGTGAATTGCAGGCAAACTGATGGCCACGGGTTCAGTCGACACATCGGTCAAGCTGGCCGACGTGGAGAAGATGTCAGCGCACGGCGACAAGAAGGACCACGATCACATGGACGACGGTGCCTCGCGCAACGTCACCCGCTCCTTCTACGACCACACCGACGTACAACAACTTCTCGTTATTCGCTGATATCAAGCGCGCTGCTGACGTGTCATGCACGCAGACGGTGACAGATGTGTGCTTCCACCCGACGGCATCGCTGCTGGTCTCGTGCTCGAAGGACAAGACCATCAAGTTCTTTGACTTTACCAAGATGCACGCCAAGCGCAGCCTCAAGGCCATCCAAGACGCCGTCCCGCTCCGCTCCGTTGATTTCCATCCTTCAGGTTCGTCTCCCTTACTCCCTTCTCCACATGATGAGCTCATCAGCCAATCGACTGACCACGCTCACCGCGACGGCGGCGGCGCAGGCGATTTTATCCTGGCGTCGGGCCGGGACACGCATATTCGCCTGTACGACACACGCACGCAGCAGGCCTTCACCAACACCAACGCGGCCGACAACCACACCTCGAGCGTCAACATGGTGCGGCTCGCGGCACGAGCACGCGATGGGGAGACACACCGCTCAAGAATAACAATAACAACAACAACACCAACACAGGTGCGGTACAACAGCGACGGGAGCATGTATGCGTCAGCCGGGAAGGACGGGAACATCAAGCTGTGGGACACCGTTGGCGCCAGCCTCATCAGCAACTTCCCCGCCGCCCACTCGGGCAACGCCGTACCTCCCCACACACAATTTTATTTCTTTATCTTGAATCTCAAATCATAGTTTAACATTACCATCGCTCTCCAGGTAACTTCGGTGCAGTTCTCGCGCAACGGGCGATACCTCTTGTCGTGCGGCAAGGACTCGACGGTCAAGCTGTGGGACTTGGCCACCACGCGGCCCCTCCGCATCTACTCTGGCGCAGCCCTTGCCGTGCGTGTCGTTTCTGCTTGTCTTTCGAGAGAGGGGCGAGAGAGGAGGACTTATCATCACGTGGGCGGTCCAATCATGCAGAAGCGGAGGCTGCCAGCGACGTTCACGTTCTCGGAAGACTTTGTGATCGCGCCCGACGAGAGCGGCGCCGTGGCCGTCATCTGGGACACGCGCACCGGTGAGACCTCTTCCTCGCCCCCCTCCCCTGCCTCTCTTCCTTAGCGGCGCCTGCTCTCCTGTGGCACTGACTTCCCATGTCGGGTTGGGGCGGGGGATTCTTAGGCGATTTGTTGCAGCGACTGACGGGCCACAACCAGCTGGTGCGCTTTGTCGCGTCGTCCCCCACGGAGAACGCCCTCCTCACGTGCAGGTGCGCCATTTTGTTTGCCAATTTTTGCCCTCGTTGAGGCTTTTATCATACTGCCTGCCACTTCCTAACTGCGCCTACACGCAAACACAAACACACAGTGACGATTGCCGGGCACGCTTCTGGATGGTGTAAGACCAGTTGTGGTCGCTTCGTGGTGTGGCAAATGAAAAGCTTTTAAATTGCCACTTGGTTACCCTTGCGTTAGAACCAGAGGAAGAGCTCTTTGCTCGGTGTTGGCACAAGGCAAGTCGCCAGCACAACAGGGGAGGCGTTCTTTTTAAATTGCAGTAGTGGTTGGTTGCATTTCACCAATATTTTTTTTTTGTAAAGAGAATTTTGTTCTATTTTGTTTGTATTTATCATGAAAACAGAGAAGCGGAGGAAGTTCTTTGCCACGGTGCCAACCGGGGTCGAAGAGGCTGCCCGAGCCGAAATAGAAGCAAAGCTCGCTCAGGCGCAGGTTGCCTCTGCCACCGGCAAGGTACTTGCCCGCCACCGCCAAGATCTTCTGCCTTCGAAGATCGAAATCATGACGCGCGACCTAGATCTTCGTGGAGACTGCGGCGCCACTGGAGGGTGTGACGGCCCTGCGTGCTGTTGACCGCTTGTTCGTGCTCGCGCTCCGTCGGCCTGCGCCTGTCTACCCGCCCGACCGTACGTACAGCTCCCGAGCAACACCTGCGCCGATGCCAAAGTTGACAATGCCGCTCGCTCGTGCAGGCGAGGCCCTGGCCGCGTCGGTGCAAACGTGGATTGTGGGACCTGACGTCGACTGGCCCGCGGCGCTCGATACTTGGCAGGCCGCCGCTCGTCCCGGTGCACCTTCCTCCCAGCCGCGCACCCGCGCACATCAGTATGATTGACCGTCGCCAGGACTGTCCTTCTGCCCACAGGGCCGCTACAGCCACCGGACTCAGCACCGGCCCAAGGCTTTGGCTACTACGCCGACACTCCCTGTCGACGGTCGCCTCCCCCCCAAATCTTGCCCCAACAACGTTGTTCGACCGCAGTTGTAGGCTCACCTCCGTTGTGCAGGTCGGACTCGGTCTACGCCTACGCCAATTCAGGAATCAGCTTCGCGGTAACCTGCACGCGGACGGGCCTTGGCACCCGCGCGCTCACCTCGCAGCAGATCGCGCATCTTGTGCGGAGTTCTTTTCTGCTCTTTCAATGTTATCACCTCTTTTCTAACTAAAACCGCCGCCCCGACGCGCCGCCCGGACGGCAGTGCGGCGAGAGCCTCATCGCAGGTACGCAGCCCCTGCTCCAGTGTCTGAAACGATTGCAGTTCACCCACGTCGCGAGACAGAGTTTGGCTGGAAGGTGGACCTGACGCACCCCATCCTGCGCATCGTCGTCTACGCCACGGATGAACACTTTATCGTCGGTATCCCGTTGCCCGCCGTGCGTTTCTCCCTCTTCTTCTTGCTTGTTGAAGGCCCCATCGGCCAACTCTTTCTGAGTGTGAAAGCGTTTCCTACACATACCAGAGGGCGGCGGCGCTACGCGAGCACATGCGGGGCATGGGCCTCCACTGCTCGATCGCCTACGCCATGTGCTGGTACACCACTTTCATCATCATCTTCATCATGTCCCGTCATGCGCCGCCCAGTCGCGTAGACACTGACGGCCTAAGCACACGCATACATATATGCGAACAGGGCCGCCGGAGTGAGCAACGGCAGCGTCGTGCTCGACCCCATGTGTGGCCGGGTCTGTTGTTGGCGCCTTTTGCCTTTGTGCTAACTGGCACTCGAGTTTGCGCGCGTCCTTTGAGACTCACTTGGGGCCGTGTCCCACGCGCGCGTTGAACTTCACACACACCAGGGAACGATCCTGCTGGAGGGCGCTATGGACTGGCCTGGAGCGCACTTTATCGGCGGCGACCTCGATGAAACAACGCTCGAGTTTGCGCGCGCCAATGTGCAGCGGTCCGTGCGTCGTCGTGTCTCGAATGTGGTGCGCTGTAGCTCATTTGCGTTGTGCCACTTGGCTCGCGGCAGACTTGTGGAGGCGGGACATGATGGTCTATCGCTGTCGCTTTTCCGGTGGGACGCAACGTGTCTTCCGTTGCGTGACCGGAGCGTCGACGTTGTGGTCTCGGACGTGCCCTACGGCAAGCGCCACGGCTCGAAGGAGGACAACCGTCGCTTGTACCCGCAGCTGCTCCACGAGTGGGCGCGGGTGCTGCGACCGGGCGGGCGGCTGGTCATCCTGACGACCCTCACGCGCATCATGGACAATGCTTTCGCCACGAGCAGAGCCAAGTGGACGCCGCCGCGACGGTCGCTGATCAACAATGGAGGCTTGAGCACATTCCTCTACGTGGCGCTACGAAAAGAAGACCTGTCTACAGACGAGGACGAGGAGGGCATTAGCAACCGTGAGCGCAAGCGACGGCGTGCGAGAGCATTTCAGGTGGCCTCGGCGTCAGCGGCCCGACATGAAGGCAATCCTTCCGCACACACAAGCTGAAAGAAAGCCTCTTTGCGCAGAAGCTGGAATAAATAGGTTGTCCGTCGCGCAACGAAAAAACGTCGAACGATTACAACAAAGATGGAGGAAATCGACCTCGCGTGGTCTGCTGAAGACGAACTTCCAGTGCACAGCAAGGAACAAAGTGAGAGCCCGTTCGAGGTTGAGCGTCGTGCCCTCATAGAAGAAATCACCAAGGTGCGCACTAGTGGGGGGGGGGGCGTTGAACACCTGCTCAGCGCTGCCAGTTGTTTGACGTTACAGGACACCCAAAGGCTAGTGAAGAACATGCAAGCCCTAAACACCAACCTGGAGGCACTGCAACAAAGTGGGCTCGACATTACACACTTTGCACACTCCTTCCAGCAGTTCGCAGCACAGGTTGCGACCTCTCTTCCAGCAGTCATGTCGGTTCTCCCCCCAACACACACCCAAACATGAAAATCGCAATAAACCCTGCATCAGGTTAGGTGTTGTAGTGCTTCACCGACTCTCAACAAGGAGGCTGTTAATTGCCTTCTGACGGGTGACTGTGGAACACTGGAAGTGATGGCGATCTGCTCCAGCGCTTCTTCCTTTCAAGATATACATTTATGGTAGTACAGCCGCACCACCACGACAGCGCCACTCCGAGCAATCCCCCTGAGAGAGTGGCCTGGAACAGGTGGCATCATGACCGATTTGGCAGTGACCTCCTGTGGCCATGGCAGGAGGAGGCCGGGTGTGGCTGCTGGTCGGATGGGAGGCCGTGAGACTCAGTAACCTGTACGAACGATTATGCAAGCGTACTCGCAGAACATGTAAAGACAAGAAGTCCCCTGTGGTGTAGTTGGCTAGCATTTCCGCCTGTCACGCGGACGACCCGGGTTCAAATCCCGGCGGGGGAGAGCTTTTTTTTCAGTTGTATCCACCACAACAAGTAATTCCGAAAGCAAGGAAACTTTCACTTTTATTGTAGAAACAAAAAATACTCACAATAAAAAGCCATATTGAAGATTTGTGATGTAAAAAAAATTTAAAACTTTTTTTTGGATAATACCAATCCA